>JBCEWC010007671.1:0-21093 GCA_038996855.1 Solanum aculeatissimum | reverse complement strand
TTAAAACAAAATAAATATAAAACAACTATATATAGACAGGAGACTAAATCTGAATAAATTACAAAATAATAAGGAAAACAATTATTTAAAGAATAATAAGAATCGTATGCTTTAATTAGCACAATTTTTTTTGGACCTTTTTTGACTATTATTTTACCTTTTTTGTGGGACTTTTTAAAATCTTTTTTTCCTTCTAAAAATAATTAAATAATTAAAATTTAATTTATAAAAGGTATAGTTAATTGATGCCCCATATACTTAGGACTCAAATGTTAGTAGAAAACTTTTGCCTATTGTTTTTAGGTTTTTCTATAGAAAACATTTGTTATTTTTGGGACTTCTTTTGGCTATATTTTTTTAGGATGTTTTTTTGACATTTTTTTACTATTATTTTGCCTATTTTTAAGATTTGTTTTTCAAAAATCCCCAATATTTTGGAACTTTTTTGTAGAAAATTTTTGTGGGGACTTTTTTTGGCTATATAATTTTTTAACGTATTTTTGATTTTTTGTACTATTATTTTGCCTATTTTTGGGGGACTTTAAAAAAACATTTTTTGCCTTTTTTAAAACTTTTTTTTTTGTCAAGTCTATTTTAGTTGAAAAAAGATTATTCAAAATTTAACTATAATAAGAAAAACCTTTATTCAAAATTTAACTATAATAAGAAAAACCTTCTCTTTTTTACTATATTTATTATAATCAATATTTACTATTATAATAATATAATAATTGAAGGAAAAGACGATTTTGTCTAAAGAGAAGTCTCTTAATGAAGGGCAAAAAGTTCAAACAATATTTTTAAGAGTCTTCAAACTTTTAATATAGTATAGATAGATGCTTATAAATTTTGTTTAAAAATAAAGTTTTCAGGTTATTTTATGGCTTAAAAAATTATGTTCATAAGTTTAAATAATTTTTCTGCATATCGCATGATTTAGAAAATTTGTCTATGAAACTTTTCCCTCTTGAATAATATTTAGTATGCCACATTATTCAGACACCATGCCTGTAGGAAATATAATAATGTTTTAGAACGTTATTTTACTTAGAAATCATGTCTATTGATCTTAACAAATATTTTTCAAAATGTTAATGTTTCAAAAAGAATCGAAAATCTTTTGCTTAATCAACTAATTTTTAAAATATTTTCTTGTATGATTAATAGTGCATTTGAATGTTGATTTGTGACACACACATGGCAAGTTTAGACTTTTGCATTATTTATTTATATTTTCAAGTGTGTTTAGAGGCTTATCTAAGATGTTACATGCTAAATGATTGTCCTGTGTGTTTTGTTGTGACGATGACTCTAATTAGGAATCCTAGATTTTTTTCTAATCTGGAACCTTCCCAAATTAGAAGTATAATGCCTCTTGGACCTTAAGATGGGACGTTAGACACTTTTAGGCGTGTTACATTTTTTATTTCTTTTATATCACTTTTAGGTTAATAATAAATCAATCTACGAGGGATAGAGATAAATAGGACCCTCAAATATGATGTAGATTACTCAAGCTATAAGAAATGATAAAATTTTGATTTTTGACTTTCGGCCAATAAGTCGAGTGAGCAATAAAGCGACAAAACTTCGATTTTATCATTCGAACAATAAATCTGAGTAGTGGTCCAAGAGGAATAAAATTCTTCTAATAATCTTTTAGTATTTTTATTTTGTTTCTCAATCAACTTATTTGGGGTAGTTTAGTCATTTGCTTACTTGATTTATTTTTCTTTTACATATATTTGATAAATTATTTCTTTTGATCATTTAGGTATATTTAGGACAACTTTTAATTGGAGACCTCATTTGTAATTTTTTCAACCCACACGTAAAATGTGAGATATGACCGAGCCCCACAATTTGTTGACCTCGAAAGGTGCCTAACACCTTTTTTTTAGGTGATTTGAACCCTTACCTGATCTCTGGTTGAGTTTGACCTGTTTTTAAAATTAATTAAAATTTTCTTTCAGGATAGAATGGTGCCCTAATGCACCTTAATTCATTAGGTGGCGATTCTTCAAATTTCTTTCTTCTCTTTAAAAATTCCAAAAAGTGTTGTCTCAACATCACCAATCTCATTTTACGAAAAATAGGGTGCAATATGTGGGACCAACATTTTACCTTGACAGAGTTTACTTTTAACAATAGTTATCGTTCTAGCATCCAGATGGTTCCTTTTGAGGCCTTCTATGGCCGGAGATATAGATCATCCATAGATTGATTTGATTTTGTTGCAGTGGATAGCATCGATATTAATTTGCTTAGAGATGGCACAGAATAGGTTCATTTAATTCAGAGTCAAATGTTGATAGCCTAGAGTAATTAGAAGAGTTATGCTAATAAACGAATTCAATCCTTAGAGTTCATGGAGGGTTACCAGGTATGGTTGAGGAATTTTCCTATGAAGGGTGTCATGAGATTCGGGAAGAAGGAAAAACTCAACCCTAGGTATATTGGCTCTTTTGAGATCCTAGAGAGACTGGAAAAGATGGCCTATAGGCATGCCTTACCGCCTAGTCTATCTCCTATGCATCCAGTGTTTCATGTCTTGACATAATGGAATTACATTCTAGATGAGTCTCATGGGATTTTTCTTGATTTGGTGGAGTTAGATTCATATTTGACCTATGCGGAGGAACCTGTGGCCATTCTAGACAAACATGTCAGAAAGTTGAGAACCAAGAAGATAGTTTCAGTGAAGGTTCATTAGCGGTGTTGGCCCATAGGAGAGGCTACTTGGGAGATCGAGTCTGATATGTGAAATCGCTACCCTCATATTTTTTAGACTTCGGGTATGTCCTTTTCCTTATCTTCGAGGATGAATATAGTTTTTAGTATTGAATGATGTAATAGCCCTGAAGATCATTTTTTATATTTTTGATAAAATTACTATTTTATCCTCCTCGATAGCTACCCCGAGTCATATTTATTTGATTTTGAAAGTTGATTTTTAAAAATATTGTAAAAAGTTGAGATTTTGCTAAAGAGTTAAGTTTTGAAGGCTTAAGTTGCTTAATTTTGAGAGTTTGAGTCATCTGGAGATTCGAGCATTGAAATGGAATTTTTCCAATTCCATCAATTTTGAAATGAAAATATTAGTCTAGAAGAGTTGTCAGAACCAGATTTGGAGTTGTAATGTAGATTTTAGGTATGCAGTTGAAAATTGAATTAAAGTTTGACTTAAGTTTGACTTTGGTCAACTTTTTGAGTTCTGGTACTCAAATTGGAATTCTGATAGTTCCATTGGTTCTGGGAGGTGATTTTAGAGCTAAAATAAGTTTCATCATAATTTTTTAGTGTCTCAGTCGAGTTTTGATATTTCAAGTGTCTTAAGTTAGTTTAGTTTCGACTTATCAGATTTCAAGTCAATGAGACCTCAGATTATAGTTTTGAGGATTTCATTGAGTTCAGAATATCGAATTTAGTAGGATTGCACATATGATTTATGTGTACGGGATTCCAAATGAATTATGAGTGTCTATTTTGTGAAGTTGGGTTATTGTTTTATTGTTGATATCTGGTGCATGCCTTCTTCTTTGCGGTTGCGAGGTTCCTCTTGCAATCGCGTGAAGGTGCATGTCCTTGTGAATCACGATTGCAAACGGCTTTGTGTATGGTCATCGGGATTGCAGGCCAAGTGGGTCATGATCACAAAGGGAAAATATCCCTGAGATAGTGTGTAATCGGATTTTAGCCATTTTCAACATTTCCAAGCTCAACTAAACGAAAATAATTTGAGTAAGCTATTTTCAACCCTTCTTTTCAATTTCATTGATTAGTTTATGATTTCTAATATCAAATTGAGGGTTTTCAATTGAAAATTTTGGAGATTTTCTGAACTTGATTTTTTAAAAGAAAAATGGTGCTTGTGAGTTCATTTTGACTCTATATTCAAAATAGTTTTTGCCATTAAAGGAATATTTTCGTGTAATGTGATTAATATGAATTATACATTAGTTCAAATGTGTAATCACGTGATACAGTTTATGAAATGAAACGAGACATTACGTATGATGTATTAATCAATGTGTTAACATGGGAATTCGGATATGAGCAATTATGCACGTGTTGTGAATTGGTCATTGATGAATACTGATGTATCTACTCAGCTTTATTTGTGTGGTATTATGTGTTCATATCTTATTCACTTATTCTCTATGTATATGCTTATTTGCATTGGACTGTGAAAATGAGATAAGAAAGTGATATTGATAATTGAGATCGAGGTTTCAATTGGTTGCGGTTGATAGTCAAGATACTGATATTTGAGACCGAGATTTCTACCGATTATGTGATATTGTTGAAGTCATATTTCGGCGACCGAAGTCTCTTCTGACATGTGATATTGCAGAGGTCATATTCTAGCGACTGAGGTCTTTTTTAGTGTGATATTGCTGAGATCTTTTCTAACGAATACATTGTCTATGTGAGATCCCCATGACTTTTTACTTGAGTTGATCAGCGGATGTGTATAATAGAACAGACATGCATCACAATTATTTGATATTGCATTGCATCATTATGCACCTCACTCATTGTTGAATTGTAAATTGATTGTTGAGCTAGTTCCTAATATATATAAATTTTGGATCATTGCTCCTTGCTGACTATGACTCCTTGAGATTGTGGTATTCACTAAATCGTATAAATGAATATGTGTATATATATGTGTGTATGTGTTGTATATGTATATTTTCTGTGTTGGGTTTCCTGCATAGGTTATAGTTTTAGAGGTATGTGGTTAGGATGGAAGGAGAACTTGCGTTCTTCATTGCTTTACTTAGGCTTAGATTATATTTGTTGGGTACCATGTTGTTGGGTACTTACCCTTTCTTCTACACTTTTGTAGGTATTGAGTCTGGTACCTTCTAATCCTTTTCTTTCTTATTGGACTGAGCTTCTAGACTTTTGAAAGGTAGCATACTTGTACTTCAGTAGACTCTCGAGATTCCTTTACTTCATGCTAGGTTTTATTTGAGGAATATGCCATTTAGACTTGTACTATTCTCTTTCATTTCAGTTAAAAATAAAGGTTTGTACCTGTGACACCAAATCTTGAGATGATTTTAGACTACGATTCCTATCTCTTATGCTTTACTTTTATATGTAGAATATTTTTGTTATTTTATCTTCTGCTTTGATTGCTATTTTCCGGTAGGGCTGACTTGACTCGGTGGGATGAGGACAAGTGTCATTACACCTAATTTCAGATCATGACAGTACGCAAACTCTCAATGGAACATAAATCATAATCATAAGTCATAAAGTCAATATCATGTGGGAGTGACCATTTCTACTACCCGTCCACAACTCATAAAACATAGTTGTAGAATTTCTCCTTAATCTTGTCCTATGTAATGTGAGTATTGGTCTTTCATCATTTCATATTCATGCTTAAGTGAGAAACTCACCATAATTCATACTTATCTTGCATACTTCATAGAGTACTTTTCATGAAACTTGCTTGAAAATTTGTAAAATCCACAATCATGACTTGTAGAGAAATTAGGATAAAACAAGAGTTCTCATAAAATTAACTTAAAATTCATGAAATTGGAGTGAAAACATGCATAATCATATAAGTTCAATAAATACATGATCAATTAATAAAACATCATATCGATTGAAGTCAAAATTAAAGGAATCCACTTTGACTTTCATGAACCCAAAACGAAATTAGAGAGCAATTGCATGTAGAATCTCAATATAACACAATTTATATCAAATCATACATAATTCATACAAAATAATATTAATTTGAACCATAACTGAAAATAACCATCATCCATATCATGAATCCTAGAGAGTATTACAAAATATTCATGGGAAACTCATCAATTTCATGCAATAATTATCAATTGATGTTGGAATAGGTCCATAATCATAATCCATGAAATTTAAAAGAATTAATCAAGACCCATAATGAAATCATTAACTGTAAGGATCCGGTCCTTGGGAGACCTTAACGATACTTGAAAATGCGTTTCCCATGATTTTTGACAAAGGTGCCTCTCCAAGGAAACCTCCATGAGCCATAGAGGCAACCTTGACCTTTTTGTGGCTTATCATTGCCTCAGAGGAATTTCAAGGCTTAGTGGCCCTCCTAGAGCCTTTAAAGGCTCATGGTCCTCACCACTGGTCGTGAAAGAGCTCGTGGGAGGAGCCCCTGCCTTTAAGGCCTTGATTTCAACCAAGGGAGCCAACACTGACACTTGTACGACCCGTATAAGCCACAACAGGTCATGCTGGGCTTTCGTGGAAGGTAAATTGGTAAATTTCTCTAAGTATCAAAGTACCGACTCAAAATTTGGGTACCTTCATGGACATTTTCATGTTCCGTGGAAGGGTTCATAGATCATGGACCATCCGTGCAGGTGTCCTAGTCAATTTTTAAGTCTTTTTCATGAATGGTCTTTTCATAATTTTAGTTTATTGTAAGGAGCTTTTATGACCATTACACATATCCTAAACCCCTAAATCAGTCCATACTTAGTCTATTACTCATTCACTCTCATTTTCATCATTCAAGCTTTAAAATTCAATTCCTAAAACTCTCTCTTCAACTCTTGTGTTGGGGATTCAAGAGGGCTTTAAACCAAGTCAAATCCATTCCAATTCTTCTAAATTCTTAGGTATGTGGGATTGATTCATGATTCTCTTCCAATCATGAAGACTTAAAAATTTATTTCTTCGATTTAATGACTTTCAAGTATAGTTTACAAATGGGTCTCTTAAATTATTTTTAATTCGTTGCTATGGGCTGAACTTAATTATTAATTTCATGATGATTTAAGTCTTATTATGATGATTTCTATGGATTTAATGAAAATTGAATATGCACATCCCTTTAATTTATGAATTTATGCATGGGTAATTTCAATTATGTTTTAATTGTTAATTTCTTCAAGGATTTATTATGATTTCATATTATTATGTTGTTTTAATTATGAATTTCTAATACCCATGATATTCTTTCATTCTTCATGACATATGCATGCATAAACAAGTATTTTCATGATATTTATGATGTGGGTTATGACCCAATTATGATTATTACTATGATTTCAAGAAAGTATGATTGTGACATGACATGTGATCACATAATGTCTATGATATGACTTTAAACACTTATGGGTGTGTATACACCATTATGTACAAGTATGAATAAGCTATTCCTATGCATGAAAGTATGACATGAAGTACGATTTGACCCTTAAGCCTACGTATACATGACTATGAAGTATGATTTGACCTTTAAGCCTAAGTATGCATGATTTAAAAAGGCTTATGTTCCTATTTCAAGCATGTATATAGATATGTATTATCGTGGTATGATCGACTTAGCACCAAATGAGATTGGAGGTAGAGACTCGACCTAAGGGTTCCTTAAGTAAAGTCTCCTTTCCCATAACTATGTGCCAAATATAAGTTCATGTGTATGCCCCTTTGTGGATGATTATGTTATGTTTATGAAAAATCCTTTCCAGAATGGGGTATCTCATAAGGTAAGGTTGTTTCTCTGAAATGGGAAGGTCCCGTAAGGAGGAGCATGGTCTACCCTTGGCAAGTAGATCACCCTTTATTTGATGTAGGGTGAACATCAAAATTCCAAGTAATAGCTCTCTTGGTATATATATGTCAGTTGAGGTCACATTCTCGTTACGTTTAAGGTATTATCGCTCACATGCATCATAGATTTTAAGACATATTGATATTACATTATTTTTTATGTACCTTCTTCTATGTATTTGCCCTTGTAATCTAACTTGATTTGCAAGTTATTATGTTCATAAGAATTTCATTCTCGCAGACTTAGTTCATTTAAATGTACTAACGCATACTTTTGCCTACATGATCTAACCATGTAGGGAGAAAAAATTATCCACATCTACCTCTTCACGACTAGATTGGATTTGTTAGATTGTGCTTGTGGTGAGTCCTTTACTCCAATGATTAGACCCACTTTCTATCTACTGATGATACACTATGTTTACTTTATTTCACTTTACTTTGAGGGTGAGTCTTGGATATGTATCAACCCTCTTCCTATGTATGACTTAGAGGCATTTGTTGGACATCATGTAAACTTTATGTATTAGTTGTTATTTTTTGCTTATGGAGATTATGCTTATGTCTATCCTATAATGTTGATGTTAACTTTATGATGGGTTGATGTATTGTTGCGATTCTTAAGTACTTTCTCCCATAGTGTGAGTCATACTTACCCGTCCCTTATTCGTATGTGCTATGTGAGTTCATGCAAATCCCTATCCCTATGACATCCCATAGCTTGTCTAAAGTCCCGTCTCCCTTAGAATTATTTGCTTGTTTAATTATACGCTTCCAAACCAATGATATCCATGTGGATGCCATGAGGGTTTTTTGGGGACTCTCAGGTTCTCATTCTCCATATCAGTCTTAGGACCAGGTCGTGACAAGCTTGGTATCATAGCACTAAGGTTTTAAAATGATCCTTGGAGTCTAACATGTCACGTCAGGTAGAGTGATATTCATGGGTGTTAAGTGCACCATACTTATGAGTGGACGGCTATAAGGCATTCTAAGAAAATATCTCACTTCTTCATTGTTTATGTCGAGCTATGAAACATGTCTTAAGACTTCCTAACTTTGACGATGTTCTTGATGCTCTTACAGAAAGATGCATCCAAGAAGAGGCCCTTTACCAAGACAGGCCCCAGTTAATGAGGACTCAGTCCCTCCAGAACCCATGGGGGATCCAATTACTCATGATGAGTTCCGGACTATCATTGACATGCTAGCTCAAGTGGTAACTAACCAAGCTAGGCAGGTCAATGCTCCTCCCTATTTCCTACTCCTATTGATAGGGTGCGACACTTCACCCAGATGAATCCCCTGGAGTTCTATGGTTCAAAAGATGATGAGGATGCCCAAGAATTTATTGATGAACTCTCTAAGGTGTTAACTGTTATGGGGTGACTTCTAAGGATAAAGCTGAGTTAGTTGCTTATTAGTTAAAGGATGTGGCTCTAAGTATGCTCCTATGCTAATGGCTGGACCCCCTTCAAGAATGCACAAATTTATTTCTGGGATCTCTGATTTGGATGTGAAAGAGTGTCGTACGATTATGCTTATTCAGGAGATGGACATATCCAAGATCATGACATGTGCTGAACAAATTGAAAGGGAGAAGCTGAAGAAAAAGAGGAATGAATGATCCTAAGTGAGTTATGATGGAGGATTCACAAACTCTAGAGGTGGTGGTGGTAATGGTCGTTTCTAAAGGGTCAAGGTTTAAATCCAAGGATTTTTAACGATAGAGTGCCTCCTCCAAAAGCTCAGGTTGGAGGCGGGCTAGTGTATCCTAAGTGTACCTTCTATGGAAAGAATCATCAGGGAAAATGTATGAAAGAGAGGGGTGCTTGCTTTAGGTATGGTAGGTCAGGCCACAAAGTTTTTGATTGTCCTAATGATCCTAAGAAGGGTCAAGGCCAGGTGTCTCAGGGTGATCAAGGCCAGCCAAAGACTCTACAAGGTTGTGCTCCCAGAAACAACAGATTCTATGTCTTCCATGCTAGGCAAGATGTGGAGTAGACTCTGGATGTGGTGACTGGTATGTTAAATATTTTTGATTTTGATGCATATGTTTTGTTGATCCGGGTGAAAATTTATCCTTTGTAATACCTCTTTTGGTTGTTATGCTTGGTTTGAGTCCTGAAATTTTGAGGGAGCCTTTCTTAGTCTACACTCTAGTGGGTGAGTCTATTATTGCCCAAATATCGAGGTTATCCTATCTCTATCTTGCATAAAGTCCATCCTTGTAATCTGGTGAAACTTGAGATGTTTGATTTTGACATTATACTTGGGATGGATTATTTGCATGCTTCGTATGCCTCTATAGATTATAGAACCCGAAGAGTCAAGTTTTAGTTCCGGAATGAGCCTATTCATGAGTGGGAAGGTAGTGACTCCACTCTAAAGGGTTGATTTGTCTCTTATGTCAAAGCTTGGAAGATGATTTCTAAGAGGTGTATTTACCATATTGTCAGGGTTCGAGATGTTGAGTATAAATCTCCTACTCTTGAGTCAGTCCCTGTGGTTAATAAGTTTCTAGATATTATTCCCGATGATTTTCTGGTATTCCTCCCCAAAGGGAAGTGGACTTTGGCATATATCTCCTTCCAGATACTCAACCTATTTCCATCCCTCATTATCGTATGAATCCAGCTAAATTGAAGGAGTTGAAGGATTTATTGGAGAAGGGATTTATTAGGCCAAGTATATTGCCTTAGGGTGGTCCTGTGTTATTCGTGAGTAAGAAGGATGGATCACTTTGGATGTGTATTGACTATAGGCAACTAAATAAGGTTACCATTAAGAATAAATATTTGTTGTCAAGTATAAATGACTTGTTTGACCATTTATAAGGGGCCACCAACTTCTGAAAGATTGACCTCCATTCTGGCTATCATCAGTTGAAAGTAAGGGAGTGTGATATTCCCAAAATAATTTTCTAAACTAGATATGGGCATTTTGAATTCGTGGTAATGTCATTTGGATTGACCAATTCTCTTACAGTATTTATGGATCTTATGAATCAGGTTCAATCCTTTCCTCGATAGTTTTGAGGTTATCTTTATTGATGATATCCTTATTTATTCTCAGAGTGAACAAGAGCATATAGATTACTTAAGGTTAGTCCTTCAGACCTTGAGGGAGAAGCAATTATTTGCCAATTTTAGTAAATGTGAGTTCTAGTTGGGAGAGCTAGCCTTCCTTGGTCACATTGTATCGGGTGATGGTATTAAGGTCAATCTAAAGAAAATTAAGGTTTTGAAGAATTGGCCTAGACCATTAACTCCTTCGGATATTCAGAGTTTTCTTGGGTTAACTGGTTATTATCAGAAATTTTTTGAAGGTTTTTCATCTATTTCCTCACCATTGACTAAGTTGACTCAAAAGAAGGTCAAGTTCGTATGATCATTCAAGTGTGACAAGAGTTTCCAGACTCTAAAGGATCGACTTACATCAACTCCTATTTTGACTCTACCGAATGGTTTGGATGGATTTCTGGTATACTGTTATGCTTCTTGGATTAGTTTGGCTTGATTACTTATGCAACATAGTATAATGATAGCTTACGCATCTAGACAGTTGAAGGTGCATGAACAAAACTATCCGACTTATGATCTTGAATTAGCAGTTGTGGTGTTTGCCTTGAAAATTTGGCAACATTATTTATATGGAATTCATGTTGATGTATTCACCCAAATAGATCTTAATTTGAGATAGAGGAGATGGTTAGAACTACTTAAAGACTACGACATGAGTGTCCAATATTATCCCAGCAAGGCAACTATTGTAAACGATACTCTTAGTAGGCTATCTATGATTAGTATGGTTCATGTTGAATAGACCAAGAATGAGTTGGTGAAATATGTGTACCATTTTGGTAGATTGGGTGTTAGGTTAGCTGACTGCGATGATGGTGACATTCATGTTCAGAATGGGGCAAAGTCTTTTGTGGTTGTTGATGTCAAGGCAAAGTAGACTTTGACTCATCATTGGTCAAATTGACGAATTTAGTTGTCAAGAAGAAGATTGAGGTTTTCTCCTAAGTGAGAGATGGTGTACTTTGGTACCAAGATCAACCGTGTGTTCTGGATGTTGATGGTCTTTGGGAGGTGATTTTGAATGAGGCTCATAACTTCCTTTATTCTATACATCCAGGATCCACCAAGATGTAAAGTAATTTGAGAGAGGTGTATTGGTGTCATGGTATGAAAAAGGACATAACCAAATTCGTATCCGAGCGTTCGAATTGTCAACAAGTAAAAGTGAAACACCAAAGTCCTGGTGGTTTTGTCCAAGGCATTGAGATTCCTACTTGGAAATGGGAGGATGTGAACATGGACTTCGTGATTGGTTTGCCTTGTACTCAAAATCAATTTGATTCTATATGGACTATTGTTGATCGGATGACCAAATTGGCTCATTTTTACTAGTTAAGACTACTTTCAATGCCGAGGACTATGCTAAGTTATATATCCGAGATTTGGTAAGATTACATGGTCTTCCTATGTCTATTATATCGGATCATGATACCCAATATACATCTCACTTTTGGAGATCACTTTAAAAATGGCTTGCCACTAAGGTGAAGTTGAGTACCGCTTTCAATCCTTAAACTGATGGGCAAGCCGAGAGGATAATTCAAACCTTAGAGGATATGTTGAGGGCTTGTGTGTTGGAATTTAAGGGAAATTTGGATGATCATCTACCATTCATTTAGTTCGCATACAACAATAGTTATCATGATAGCATCGGAATAGCACCATTTGAATCTTTGTATAAGAGAATGTGTAGATCACCAATGGGATGGTTTGAGTTATGTTAAATGGAATTGATTGGCCCGGACTTAGTGTTAGAGGTGATGGAAAAAGTAAATTTTATTCGGGAAAGGTTGAAGACGACTCAAAGTCACCAAAAGTCCTATTTGGATATTAGGAAGAGGGATCTTGAATTCCTTGCGGGTTATTTGGTGTATGTGAAGGTTTCACCTATAAAAGGTCTAATGCGTTTTGGTGAAATGGGAAAGTTAAGTTCCCGGTATGTAGGCCCTTATGAGATTGTTTTACGGATTGGAAATGTGTCATATAGGTTGGATTTGCCTTCAGATATGAGTTCTATCCATCCCGTTTTCCACTTATCAATGTTGAGAAAGTTGATTGGTAATCCTAGTAAATTTGTGTGTATGAAACGTGTTGAGAGTGAAGAGAACTTGACATATGACAAAGTTCTAGTTGAGATTTTGGATAGACAAGTAAAAAGGCCTCGCAACAAGGCTGTGGCTTCGGTGAAAGTGCTTTGGAGAAATCAACATATGGAAAGTGCTACATGGGAGGCGGAGTTGGACATGATGAAGTGATACCCCTATCTTTTCCAATCTACTCAAGCCTAAGGTATTAGGTTCTTTTCATCCGAAATAGTCCTAATTCTTTCACTCATATGCTTACATGACATGACATGCATACTGTAATGACCCGACGTAGGGGCCTAGTCATCACACGGAAAATGAGATACACAAAGGCACCTCACCCAAGCCATTTAAAGCATCTTAAGCATTCATAGGCATTTAATTAAAACATTTGCGGAACATAAAGGGGAAAGGGACTATAGGACTTTTTAAGCAATGAAGAACATTAAAAAGCAATATGATAACTAACATTCTTTGTCCATAAGAATACCAATTACAACATAGACGGACGGAAGTGGTACAGTCGATTTCCATCAATCGAAAAGATGTCAATAATTAACAACATAGAAATTAAAAGCCTCAAATAGGGCCATAAATACATTGTCTCAAAATAAAATACAAGATGGAGTGGAAAATAGGTAGAGTCCCGAACTAAGGGCTCACCACAAATAACAATGCTAGTCTTGAACGCTGAGTACTAACCAAGAGCCGGTGGAGGAGTTCTTGTCCATACATTGTTTAATCATGCAAGCAAAATATGCGTTAGTACTTTTGGAATGTACTAAGTATGTGAGATGCAATGCAATGCATGAATTAGTAATGCCATCATTCATAAGTAAACATACATACATATTAGATAGGATTAGTGTGAAATCATGCGTAAATAAAGGACATGGCTCAATATGAATGAAAGTAAATGCATGAGAAAAAATAAGTAATAAAATCATATCATAGAGTCATTAACTTGTGGGAGAAAACATTAATCGACATATAAGACCACGTGAGCTACTCCATGGAATCCAATGAACTCCTTCTATTGGGAAAAGGTCAATAAACTCTTTCTATTGGGATAAGGGGAATCTACTTGCCAAGGTAGATGTCCAAAACATAGTTACTTCAAAATTTCATCTTTATAATATATGGGCTTACGTGGATCCACTAGCCTTGCCTACAAGGGCTCCTATGGTGGTACATAGTTAGGGACAATGAGATTTAACTTTGATGGGTCATGCCTCAACCTACAAAATGAATCCCAATCTCAAGTCAACTCGGTGCTAGGTTATCTCACAAAAATCTTTAAAACATAACTTAGGATCATAAGTAGAAAATCATAAGAGTAACTCAAACTTAGGAACCACCAAGTGAGTATTGTCCTTTCACTTTGGGGTCCTATCTTAAACATCTTTAGGGCAATTGTCAACATGATTGTTTTTTTGAAAACTTTAACTCTAAAGCTATTCTTTAATGCCCTAATCATCTTAATAAATCATATAATTTAAAGCTTTATTTGAAAACTAGGTGGGCTAAGCTTTTAAATGGAACAATCATATATCACATGAAACATGAGGAAATTTCTTATTTTAAGAACCATCAAAAACGTCCACACATCATCATTCTCAAAGCCCATCATTGGGGTCATCATCAATAGCTCAAAACATGCATATACTTAATAAAATATCATAGGATAGCATGAATAACATTTAATAACATATAACATCATAAAATCATTATAATCAAGAATAATATCTTAAGAGAACTTAAGGAAAAGGTAAAATGTTCAAAAGGGAACTTTATGGGTGGAAGGGTACCCATAAATTAACTCACATACCTTAGGAGAACTTAGGAGAATCGAACTTTAAAGCCTTGGGAAGATTCTTGGAAACTCTAGTTCTCTCCTTGCTCTATTCTTGAGAGAGTTTTGCCTTAGAACTTTTGAGAGTTGAAGAATGAGGGAATGAATAAGGGACCTAGGTCTTTAAGGCTAGTTTAGGGTTCCTTTTTGAACCCAAAATGACATAGTTTAGGAATTACAAAATTGACCAAACTGCCCCTCATTAAAATGATCAGATTCAACCTACGAAACCCTATTTGTGGGTCGTAGGTCAAGCCACGGACCTTAAGTCCTACTCATCTGGTAACATGCCAAAAATCCTCTAAATAGATCTTGCTGGTTTCAAAACTATGAAACCTTACTACAGGTCGTCCATTGATTACGGCTCATGGTTGGACTCGTAAAGTCCTTCCACACTTAGCTATTTTTTTCTCATTTTCTTGATCTCATCCCACAGAGGAATTCTACGGGTCGTGTATTGTCTTACAGGCCACATGGTAACACATGGATCACTTCATAGCAAATTCCAAGTTTCCTTCATGTCTAATAGTCTCATTCACGACCCTATCTATGGACCGTAATGTATCCTACGAGCCATCACTTAGTCCGTGGTTACCCCACACTTGGGAACATTTTTCCTTTCCTGAAGTTCATGTTTAAGTACCAAACCTCTAGACCCTATGTCTACTCACGGGCCATAAGTCACCCCCGTAAACTTAACTGCAGGTTATTCTTTAGGCCAACTTCCTGCACTCTTAGGCTCCTAAACTAGAAGTTGTTACAATATCTCCCCCTTGAGAACATTCATCCCCGAATGCACTTAAAGGCAGGTCTGAAGAGTAAACTAGCAGCTAATAACCCAGTATGTATGCAAAAATACAACTTAAACATCATTTTGCAAAAATTTCAAAACTTACTTTCAAAACATGTCTCAAAATAGTCCATAAACATAGGAATAAATGCATATATCATGAAATACTAAAATGCATGGAATTAGAGGTTTTAGGAAGAATTTCTTAATAATTTAGACTTGAGTAGAGTGGAATACACTTCTTTATATCTTCTTTTACTTCCCACGTAGCACCTTCAACTTGTTGATTTCTCCAAAGCACTTTGACAGATGCAATTTTCTTATTCCTTAGCTTTTTACTTGCCGTTCTAGGATTTCAACCGGTAACTCTTCATAACTCAAATCCTCTTCAATGTTCACATCATGCAAAAGAATTATGGAGCTTGGATTACCTATGAATTTCCTCAATATCGACACATGAAAGACTGGATGAATCAAATGCATCTCATTAGGTAAGCCCGACTCATATGCCACCTTTCCCACTCTCCTCACCACCTTATAAAGCCCCACATACCTAGGGCTCAATTTCCCTTTCTTACCAAACCTAATCACATCCTTCATCAGAGATACCTTCAAGTAGACCCAATCGCCAACTTGGAACTCAAGTTCCCCTCGTCTCATATCAGAGTAGGACTTTTTTTGGCTTTGGTCGTTCTCAATTTCTCCCTTATGCTTTTAATTTTCTCCATAGAATTTATTAGTAAGTTTAGTCCTATTAATTCCACCTCAACAACTTTGAACCACCCTATGGGCGATCTATATCGTCTACCATACAACGCCTCAAACGGTGCCATCCCAATACTTGCATGGAAGCTATTGTTGTAGGAAAACTCGATAAGTGGAAAATGTTCATCCCAACTTCCCTTAAACTCCAAATCACAAGCTCTCATCATGTCCTCAAAGGTTTGAATATTCCTCTTGGCTTGCCCGTTGATTTGGGGATGAAAAGTGGTACTTAACTTCACCTTAGTACCAAACTCTTTTTGAAAAGACTTCCAAAAGTAAGAAGTGAATTGAATTCTATAATCCGATATAATGGACAACAAAATCCCATGCAACCTCATCAATTATCAGATATACAAGCGGGCATAATCTTCAGTATTGAATGCAGTCTTGACCGGTAAGAAATGAGCCGACATTGTAATGTGATCTACAATCACCCATGTGGAGTCAAAATTATTTTTTGTCTTCGTCAACCCAACTACGAAGTCCATGTTGATATTTTCCCACTTCCAAGTGCGAATATTGATGTCGTATGCTAGGTTGCCCGACCTTTGGTGTTCAACTTCGACTTGTTGGCACTTAGCACATTCGAACACAAATTGGGCATTGTCTTTCTTCATCCCATTCCACCAATAAATCTCCCTCAAATCTCTATACATCTTTGTAGTGCTGGGGTGAATGGAATATGAAGACTTATGATCTTCTTGCATGATCAACTTCTTCAACCCACCATCATTGAGCATGCATAACCTCCCTTATTACCAGAGTGCACCAAGTCCTCCTTGTGAGAAAACTTGTATCTTTCCATCTCTCACTAAGGCCTTTAACTCTACCAAGGCGGGATCAAGGTCTTACTTACCCATAACATCATCAATCAAGGAAGACTCTGACCCATGAAGAACCATAACACTACCATTTTCGGACTCACTCAATTTAACTCCTAACCTAGACAATCTATGAACATCTTTGGCCAACTCTCTTTTTGCATCATCTTTAAGGTGAGACATATGACCCATGAAAAATCTACTAAGGTTATCGGCTATCACATTGTCTTTTCAAGGGTGATATTTCACACTCATTTCATAGTCTTTGAGTAGCTCTAACCACCTTTGTTGCCTTAAGTTAAGATACCTTTGGGTGAACACATGTTGGAGACTCTTGTGGTCGGTGAAGACATCCACATGGACCCCATATGAGTAATGGTGCCAAATCTTCAAGGCAAACACCCCTTTCGAAAGTTCAAGTTCATGAGTCGAGTAATCCTTTTCGTGCACTTTTATTTTCCTCGAAGCATAAGCAATCACCCTACCATTTTGTATTAGCACTCATCCCAACCCAATCCTTGATGCATCACAATACACAATGAAACCATCATTACCTTTTGATAATTTTAATATTGGAGTCGAGGTCAATCAATCCTTAAAAGTTTTAAAGCTCTTTTCGTACTCGTCCGTCCATACAAACTTATCTTTCTTCTGAGTCAACATAGTGAGTGGAGACGAAATGGAAGAGAAATCTTGCACAAACCTTCTATAATAACTAGTTAGGCCAAAGAAACTCCTTATGTCAGTAAGAGTCAATGGCCTTGGCCAATTCCTCACCTCTTCGGTCTTCTTGGGATCAAGTTTTATATCATTATGGAATACCACATGCCCAAGAAAGGTAACCTCATCTATCCAAAACTCACACTTGCCAAACTTTGCATAAAGCCTTTCCTCACTTAGGGTTTTCAATACCACCCTCAAGTGTTCCATATGCTCTTTCTCACCTCAAGAGTAGATAATGTTGTCATTAATGAACACCACAACGAACAAATCGAGGTAAGTCTTTAACACCCTATTCATAAGGTCCATAAAATTAGCCAGAGCATTAGTGAGTCCAAATGATATTATCATAAACTCAAAGTGACCATACCTAGTCCAAAAGGTCATCTTAGGAATGTCACTTTCCCTCACCCTCAATTGGTGATAACCAGATCTCAAGTCAATTTTAGAGAAGTGTGTAGCCCCTTGAAATTGGTCAAACAAATCATCTATTCTCAGAAGGAAACTCCGAAAAACCCATAACGTTGTTTGTTTAGATATTGCAGGAACATCTATAAATGAAGGAGTTAGATACAAAAGGGATATTTATTCTTGATGGTGACCTTATTAAGTTGCCGATAGTTAATGCACATACAGACCGACCGATCTTGTTTCCTCACAAATAAAATTGAAACACCTTTTGGAGACCGACTAGGCCTAATAAAATCTTTCTCCAATAAATCTTTCCATTTCTCTTTCAACTCCGTAGGAGTCATTTTATATGGAGGGATTGAGATAGGTTGAGTATCGAATAGGAGATCTATGCCAAAGTCTATTTTCCTTTCGGGAGGAACACCCGATAACTCATCCGAAAAGACATCAAGAAACTCATTCACAATGGGGACCAACTCAAGGGAAGAAACTTTAGAAGTGGCATCCTTAAATCTCACTAGATGATAGCTACATCCTTTGGAAATCATCCTCCGAGCCTTTAGGAAAGAAATGAAATGACCCCTACATAAAGAGTTACAACCCTCCCACTGAAGAATTATGTCACGACCCAAGTCTAGGGCCTATACATGACACAACAAATGGGTAACCTGAAGGCAACCCAATCAAGCCGCTTAACATACCGTTTTTCACATCCTTGGTTGTATAAGTACAATTAAGAAATAAACAAGTAACAAATAATTTTAGGTGAAACGGGACTTTGGACTCAAGCTATGGGAATATTTTAGGAAAGAGGATTTGCATGAACCACATAAAAAATAAAGTCTAAGGGACAGGTAAGTATGACTCATGCAATGGAGATATTACCAGGACTTGGGACTTCCATCTCATCAATATACATACAACAAACATAAAAGGGAATAAAGGGACTATGGGAAGTCTTCCATAATTACATAAAAATGATAGGAGTCAAGCTTAAACATACATTTTCACATCCAACAACACCTCTAAAATGAATAGAATGGGGGCTAAGACATCTCTCGGTCTCACCCACAAAAGATAAGTATCCAAAAATATACAAGTCTTAACAAAAGCATGAAAGTAAAGTGGATATTATCCTCGGTGTGGAGAACTCACCAATAGTAATCTTCAAATAACCCAACTAGCCACGTGGAGGAAGAGGATGGATAGGAGCTCTGTTCCCTACATGATTAGATCATGTAGGCAAAGGAAATATGTGCTAGTACTTGGAATGTACTAAGTATGATGGGTGCAATGCAACAAGGAAATATAATCCTCAATTAAAAAATATACATAATCATAGTGAATAGATATAAGCTCAATATGACATGAATGATCAATGCCTTAGTCAAAACATGCATGAGGATAGCCAAATCATAAATCATATCATACTAAGATCGGAAGGGACATTAACTGACAGTTAAGCCTAAGCGAGTTACTACTTGGAATCCTAGTGTTCACTCCACACCAAATAAAGGAGTGGTCTACTTTGCCAAGGTAAACCAAACACTCACCTTACAAAAACCTCCCCTTTTTAAAAAGTACTTCAGAACCACCTTACGGGAACAATACGCTTTTTGGTTACCTTATGGGAACTCCCTCTTTTTGGTAGATTACAAAATAAGAGTCTTACAAGAACACCACCCTTTTCGAATAATAGAATGTAGAAGCCTCAAAAGAACCCCACCCTTTTTTAATATTAAGTAACATGTACCTTACGGGAACTCCCCCTTTATGGTTTGTCATTTCACAAGTAATTCACAACCTATGGTGGCAACATAGTTAGGGGGCAATGGCTACCTACCAAGGTCTGCTCGGTGCTAAGTCATAATCCTAAGGAATATTCAAATCATACTTATAGCCAAAATATGCAAGACATCATAATGTCTTAATAATGTCATGGAGTAGCGCATAAAACCAAAACTTCTTAAAATAAAAAAAGGGCTTCACATTATTCTTAACATTTTTCGTGAGCTCATAGCATACTTAATAGCCCTTAAACATTTTAAATATTCATAATTCACATGTCTAATAATAAGACTTTTATCAACATAGAACTTATCACATGACTTGATCAAAACATGGTGGGTATATGTACCTATGCGTAAAACTATGCAATTCAAGAGTATAAGACATGGGAAATGTAACAACCCAAAAATTTTCAAAATCTCCTCATTATTGGACTTATATGATGTACTAATGGTCATGGTTAAGGTTTGGTAGCCACGGGAGGAGTTTAAGTGGCCGAACGCAAAATGGGCTACTTGGTGGCCTAGAGGGACAGTTTTTGCAGTGTACTTCAAATGGTCACAACTTTCTATGTTAGATAAACCATGTGGGATAATACATATAAAATTTAATATCTTTGAGTTATCTTTGAAAATCAACAGGTTTTACTCAATTCGGAGTTCGGATGAGGGAGATATGACCAAAATAGTGAGACTGTCTGAAATACGGAAGACATTGGAGATAGACTCAGAAAAGTGGCTAAGGGCAGGGCCACGGACCGTGAAACTTTGCAAGGTCCGTTTGGGGTGTATTTAAGTATTCCAGTGAGCTAGGGGTGTCCTGGAACCACCCCTAAGACAAGTGTAGGACTACGAGACCTTGAACAACTCGTTTGAGCCCAAATGGTCCGTGTACTGTCCCGTTAAGTGGGACAGTAGCTAGGACAAGCCATGGCCAAGTATGGGAGGCTAAGGTTGGGAACACGGGACCCTCACACGGCAAGTCACACCCCAGATGGTCCGTCAAGTGTTCCAGAAAGTCTTCCGAGAGTTCCTGCTAAAACATTTGACTAAGTGTTGGTTGATGGAGCAGGCACACGGACCGTGTGGCCCCAGAAGAGCACTGTAGAAGCCGTATCACATTGCTTAGTCTCGTAAAGTTACATTTTATTAATGGTATTTTCGTGATTTAACATTTCCTTAAGCCCCTTTTTGGTACCCTAAGGTCT
>JBCEWC010007670.1:0-21094 GCA_038996855.1 Solanum aculeatissimum | reverse complement strand
ATGTTTAAATCACCTAAAAACTACAGCACACAATTCCCAACACTAAACTACATCAATAATGAAAGAACCCATAACTTAATCGAATGTTAAAAAACAAAATTTAAAGTGTTGGGGTTCTTGGCTCTTCAAAGATGAAAGAAGATTCTTGAATCAAATCCCACATACCTTAATTTCACTAAAGGAATTGCAAAGTCAAACTTAGTCAAGGTCTTCTTCCCCAATTTCTTCAAGGTTTATTCAATTGAGGTCAAGAGGATTTTAGAATTGTCAAAGTGTATAGAGGAAGCTTATAATAGATGAATAAGGGTTTGTGTCATGATTTAGGGGCTTAGGAGACGTTAGGATACCTAAAAGGGGCTTAGGGGTTTATTAAATCATGAAATTACCTTTAATGAAATGGAATTTTAATTGCGAAGCAGAGTCACACGGTGGAGCTACAATTCTCATGAAGGTGATTCACCGGCCGTCAACTGCACCATCAAATGACACTTAGCCAAAATTTCAAGGTGAACTCTCGGAGGACTTTCTGGACCACTTGACGGGAGGACTCACAAGCCGTGTGGATTCACACGGACTCTGTACTGGTCTGTGGAGCCACACTTGGCCTAAGAATCAACCCCCAGCCTTGGCTAAGGTTCTGCCTCACCAGACAGACCCCTTGATGGGTCGTACCAAGGCTCACAGACCGTGGGGTGGTCTGTGAGTCATTACTTGTGTTTTGGGGTGGTTCCTGGCCACCTCTAACTCACTGCACCATGGAAAAAACCCCCACATGGACCGTACCAAGTATCATGGTCTGTGACCCTTTCCTTGGGCCATTTTTAGGGCTTATTTCCAATGTCTTCCGGATTTTAGGTAGTCCCACTATTTTGGCCTTAACTTCATTATATGAACTTCGAATCGAGTGAAACCAGTTGTATTGAGAAGCTAACTCAAAAAGCATAAATTTGATATGTAATACCGCACAGTCTTCAACCATCATCAAAAGTTATGCTAGCTCAATGTCTACTGTCCAAACGGCCTCTCTAGGCCACCAAATGATCCGTTTTGCGTTCCGTCACTTAAACTAAGCCTGTGGCTACAAAAGGTCAACCATGACCATTATAACATCATACAAGACTAACCATAAGGAGTTTTCGGATAAAAAACTCGGTTCTTACATCATCTCCCCCTTGGAACATTCGTCCTCGATTGAGCTAAGACTAGGGCTTGAGGACTTCAATCACAAAACAAGACACATGCTGACAAAACTCAAGGGACCATGCATCATATCATAATTCATTCAAAACTCATGTCATAACATCATTTAAATCATTTTCGTGCTCATGAATGCATGCAATGTCATGAAACTCAAGAAACAAAGAATTAGAACAATTTAAAGGATAGAACCTAGTACCTAAAGCTTGAGTAGATTGGAAGAGGTAAGGATATCATTCATTCATGTCCAACTCCGCTTCCCACATTGCACTCTCCACATCTTGATTTCTCCAAAGTACCTTAACCGAAGACACCTCCTTATTGCGAAGCCGCTTCACTTGTCTATCCAAAATCTCAACCGGTACTTCTTCATAAGTGAAGTTCTCTTCAATGGAAACACTTTCCAAAAGTGCAATGGCCTTGGGGTTACCAATCAACTTTCTCAACATGGACCCATGGAAAACTGGATGAATAGAGCTCATATCCAAAGGCAAGTCCAACTGATAAGCTACATTGCCAACCCACTCCACAATATCATAAGATCCAACGTACCTTGAGCTCAACTTGCCCTTCTTACCAAAATGCATAATGGCCTTCATGGGGGATACCTTCACATACACCTAATCACCAACATAAAATTCAAGGTCCCTCTTTCTCACATCCGCATAAAACATTTGACGACTTTGGGCCATCTTCAATATTTTCTGAATCAACATCACCTTTTCAATAGCCTTAACAACCAAATTCGGGCCTATCAAGGTCGCCTCACAAATTTCAAACCAACCAACCGGAGACCTACATCTCCTACCATACAAAGCCTCAAAAGGAGCCATAGCAATGCTAGCATAAAAACTATTGTTGTAAGAAAACTCGATAAGAGGCAAGTGATCATCCCAATTTCCTTTAAACTCCAACACACAAGCCCTCAACATATCATCCAATGTTTGAATTGTTCTCTCAGCTTGCCCATCGGTTTGAGGATGGAACGCGGTGCTCAACTTGACCTTTGTACCAAGTCCATTTTGAAAGGACTTCCAAAAATGAGAAGTAAATTGAGTACCACGATCCGAAATGATTGACCTCGGCACACCATGCAACCTTACCAACTCCCGAATATAGACCTTGGCATACTCTTTGGCACTATAGGTAGTCTTGACCGGTAGAAAATGAGCCACCTTTAACATTCTATCAACCACAACCCATATGGAGTCAAATTGCCTTCTAGTACGGGGTAACCCAACAACAAAGTCCATATTTATATCTTCCCACTTCCAAGTAGGAATCTCAATGTCTTGTGTCAAGCCACTAGGCCTTTAATGTTCCACTTTCACTTGTTGACAATTGGGACATTCCGATACAAATTTAGCCACATCCCTCTTCATACCATACCAACAATACACCCCTTTCAAGTCTTGATGCATTTTGGTAGATCCCGGATGAATAGAATATTGTGAATTGTGAACCTCATTCATAAAAGTCTCTCTTAAGCCATAAACATCTGGAATACACAGTCGATCTTGGTACCGAAGTACACCATCTCCCCCTTGGGAGAAAACCTCATTCTTACCATCGGCAACCAACTTCTTCAATTCTACCAAGGAAGGATCTAAGTCTTGCTTAGCCCTAACATCAACTACCAAGGAAGATTCGGACCCACCTTCACAAAGATACAACCATTGTGGTTTTCAGTCCACCTCGCACCCAACCTAGCCAAATAGTGCACATCTTATGCTACTTCCTTCTTTCCCTCATCCACATATGCCACACTCCACATCGAAAGTCTACTAACAACATCCGCCACAACATTGGCCTTGCCGGGGTGATAATGCATACTCATGTCATAATCTTTAAGAAGTTCAAACCATCTGTTTTACCTCAAATTAAGATCCCATTGAGTGAACACATATCGCAAGCTTTTATGGTTAGTGAACAAATCCACATGAACCCCATACAAATAATGACGCTAAATTTTCAAGCCAAACACCACCGCCACTAGCTCACGATCATGAGTCAGATAATGTTTTTCATGTACCTTCAATTGTCGGGAAGCATAGGCTATCACCTTACCATGTTGCATAAGCACACAACCTAAACCAACATGGGATGCATCACAATATACTACAAACCCATCTAAACTATTTGACAAAGTCAAAACCAGAGCCGATGTAAGCCGATCTTTCAATGTTTGGAAGCACTTTTCACATTCAAAAGACCACACAGACTTGGCTTTCTTTTGCGTTAATTTGGTCAATGGAGATACTATAGACAAAAATCCCTCAACAAACCTCCTATAGTAACCGGCCAAACCAAGGAAACTACGAATATCCGAAAGAGTCAATGGTCTAGGCCAATCCTTTACCGCCTCGGTTTTCATAGGATCAACCTTGATGCCATCACCGGACACCACATGACCAAGAAAAGCAACTTCACCCAACTAAAACTCACACTTGCTAAATTTTGCATACAACTTCCTTTCCCTCAATGATTGGAGAGTCAACCTGAAATGACCCATATGCTCTTGCTCACTATGGGAGTAAATAAAAATGTCATCAATAAAGACCACCACAAAGCTATCAAGATAAGTCTTGAACACCCGATTCATGAGATCCATAAACACCATTGGAACATTAGTCAACCAAAAACACATTACCATAAATTCAAAATGACCATAACGAGTTCGAAAAGTCATCTTGGGAATATCACACTCCCTCACTTTCAATTGATGATAACCCAAACCGAGATCTATTTTTGAGAACTGAGTAGCCCCATGAAGTTGGTCAAACAAGTCATCAATCCTAGGCAACGGGTACCTATTCTTAACGGTCGCCTTGTTTAATTATCTATAGTCAATACACATCCGAAGAGACCCATTTGTTTTCTCCCAAACAACACCGGAGCACCCTAAGGTGAAATTGTAGGCCTAATATACCTCTTTTCCAAAAAGTCCTTTAATTGGTCTTTCAGCTCCTTTAACTCCTCCAGAGCCATTCGATACGGGGGAATGGAAATGGGTTGAGTATCTGGTAGAAGGTCTTACCAAAATTCACCTCTATATCGGGAGAGATGCCGGGCAAATCCTTCGGAAACACATCGGGGAAATCATTCACTACCGGAATCGATTAAAGCCTAGGGGATTCACCTTCTACATCTCTAACCAAAACAATGTGATAGATACAACCTTTCCCAATAATTCTCCGGGCCTTAATATAAGAAATAAACCTACCCTCAACTACGGAGTTTCCCCCCTTCCACTCAAACACCGGTTCATTAGGAACTTGAAACTTAACCCGCCTAGTTCTACAATCAATAGAGGCATATGATGCATGCAACCAATCCATCACAAGAATGACATCAAAATCATACATTTCAAATTCAACAAGATCACCAAGAAACACCTTATGCAACATCGACACGGGACAACCCCTATACACCTTCCGGGACACAATAGAATTACCCACAGGAGTATACACAGAATAAAGCTCCCTCAAAGTTTCGAAACTCACACCTAATTTATTAGCCAACAAAGGAGACACAAAAAATAAATTGGCACCCGGATCAAGCAAAGAATATGCATCAAAGTTAATGATTTTTAACATACCCGTGATGACATTCGGCGCATCCTTCACTTATTGGCGGGCATGGAGAGTATAAAACCAGTTGTTCCTTGGGACACCTCCAATCGTAGCCTTTGGTGGCCCTTGACCACCGGGAGAAACTTGGTCCTTTTTCACAATCTTTGGAAAATTCGAGACCTTGTGGTCCAAGCTACCACACCCATAGCACGCTTCTGAAAGCTTTCTACAATCACCCACATGATGTTTTCCATAATGACCATAAAGATGAAACTGGGGAGCAACCCCAAACGGTGTCTTTGAAGGAGGCACTTTAGTAGCAACTTTCACATTAAAACATTGGCCTTGTTTGAAATGGCCAAATCCACCACCCTTGACATTTGAGAACCCACCATCAAGTCGGGCTCTCTTTGCCTCATGCACCCTTCTCTCTTTCAACTTTTCCCTCTTTATTTGTTCGGCATAGGTCATGAGCCTTGAAATGTCCATTTCCTTAATAAGCATTTTCGTCCGACACTCTTTCACAACCAAATCCGATATACACGATATGAACTTATGCATTCTTGCACGAGGATCCAAAACATGTGTAGGAGCATACTTGGAGAGTTTTGTAAACTTGAGGGCATAGTCTCTCACGGTCAACAAACCTTGACGAAGGTTGATAAATTCTTTCATCTTAGCTTCCCTAAACTCAAGTGGGAAAAACCAATCAAGAAAGGCCATCTTACATTCCTCCCAACCCACTTTCACATCAATCACCCTTTCCGTGAGCCATTGAGCATACCATACTTGTGCAACATCTTTGAGTTGGTAAGCCGCCAACTCCACCTTTTCCTCCGAACTAACCCCTATGATTGAAAACACCTTAGTAAGCTCATACACGAACTCTTGGGCATCCTCATCAGCCTTAGAACCATAGAACTCCAGAGGATTCATACGAGTGAAGTCTCTTACCCTGGAAGCCAGAGTGGTGACATTGGTCGAGTTGACGAGCCGAGCTTGGTTGGTCACAGCTTGGTCCAACATGGTGACAACATTGTGAAACACGGCATGGGACACCTGTTACTCAACCGGTGTCCGAGGAGCCATTTCCTCAACGTTCGAAGTCGGACGGGGAAGGGGAGCTCTTCTTGGAGGCATTTTCAGAATGAACGACATTACCCAAGTTTAGAGACTCATCATAAGATCTCATGGAACGACATAAGGAAGAAACAAAATGAGACACTTCCTAAAAACGTCATCATAGCCTCTTGTTCATAGACATGGCGTGCATCACACCCACGAACAAGACTCTAATCGATGCAACATGTTGGACTCCAAGGATCATTACAAACCTAGGGCTCTGATACAATTTTTTCATGACCCGAATAGGGGGCCTATATGTAACATGGCGAATGAGAACACGAAGGCCCTCGATCAAGCCATCATAGCATCATTACACACATCATCGGTTCAGAAATGTGAAAGCTAATCACATAATACAAATGCTCTAAGTGATTCGGGACTTGGGAATCAATCTATGGGGATAATATCGCGAATTGGATAAGAATGCATACACATAGCAGATAGCAATAATCTCTAAGGGTACAGGAAAAAATAGTATTCCACAATAGGGGCACACTGGGATTATGGGACGTTCCACATAAGCACGTAGTAGATCACAATACCCATCATACAAGTCATAAGCATAATAAGAGAGTATTATCATAATCAAAGCTAAATAAGTAAAGTTTTACATAACGAAACTTTAACATAGCAAGTCAACCTACAAGAGCCTAAAATTGTCCAACAAGCCTCTACATAGATGAGCGGGGCCTCGACAAGTTTGAGGCTCACCCTTAAGAAATAAGAAAGTAAATAACATAACATAAAAGATAGAGTAGACAGTGGCTATTGCCCTTGAACAAAAGGGCTCACCACTAGCAAGTCTTCCACAAATGATCAAGCGTCATCCGGTAGAATGTAGATATCGTCTCTGGTCCCTACATGGTTAACATATGTAGAACAAGAATATGGGTTAGCACAATTATGCACTAAGTATGAGGGCATGCAATGCATATGACAATATAACATGACCAAACAACATGACAAGGGGATAAGTGATATGAAAGGAGTGCACGTGGACAAAGAGTAATATAACTAGATGCTATGCCATGATGCATAAGATGCTATCCTATGATCAATATATAAATATGGGATGTGACCTCAACTAACAACATGGAAAAGACCTGAGCGAGAAACTACCCAGATTAGGACTACTTGCCAAGTAGTACCCTAAACACGCTTGAAACAAGGAGTAACATAACGGGAGTTCCCTATCAAGGGAATTAACCCATGGTGGCACATGGTTTGACGGAAAGGAGTATGGAACCTATGGAGATAGTCCACACGCCTCCAATCCCTAGGTACTAAGTCTCATCTCACAGGAATGCATATAGGTACATGTAACTTCAAAATAGAAAGACTTATATTCGTTTCTAAAATATGCATCATAAGTCAAATCAAACAATAGTTTAAATCATGTTCATGCTTAGGCCATGGGCCATCAAGAGTTTATCAAATGTTTCATGATCATGCCATGTCCATACAATAAGCGTAGTTTATCTACATAGTTTATCATATCAAACATTCAAAACATGTCAATATAGTGCAAGCACCCAATATGCTCAAAGAGCCATGGCAAGGAGACTATGCGATCACAAGTCCTAACTTAACATTCAAAACATTAGTTTCATCAGGAGTTTCAATCATAACAATAACCATGCATATGCTATGAATGAGGATCAAGAACATGGGTAATGGAATTCAAACTTACTTTCACAATTTGAAAGGGAAATTCATCATAAATCATGTGAAAATCCATAAATAAGACATAATGCAAGTTACCCATGCTTAATTAAATCATGGAAGGGACATGCAAGTTGATCATTAAGGGTTTCCATGAACATTCATGAATTCAAGCTTAAAATCATGTTTAAATCACCTAAAAACTATAATACACAATTCTCAACAGTAAACTACATCAATAATGGAAGAACCATAACTTAATTGAAAGCTAAAAATTGAAATTTAAAGGGTTAGGGTTCTTGGGTCTTCAAGGATGAAAGAAGATCCTTGAATCAAATCCCACATACCTTAATTTCACCAAAAAATTGCAAAGTCAAACTTAGTCAAGGTCGTGTTCCCCAATTTCTTAAAGCTTTATTCAATGGAGGTCAAGAGGATTTTAGAATTCATAAAGTGTGTAGAGGAGGCTTAGAATAGATGAATAAGGGTTTAGGTCTTTATTTAGGGGCTTAGGAGACTTTAGGATACCTATAAGTGGCTTTGAGGTTTATTAAATTACGAAATTACCATTAATGAAATGGACTTTTAATTGTCAAGAAGAGTCACACGGTGGAGGTACAGTGCTCATGAAGGTGACTCATGGACCTTTAACTACACCATCAAACGACACTTAGCCAAAATTTCAACGCGAACTTTCGGAGGACTTTCTAGACCACTTGACAGGAGGACTCACGGGTCGTGTGGATTCACAAGGACCGTGTACTGGTCCGTGGAGCCACACTTGTCCCAAGAATAAACCCCCAGCTATGGCCAAGGTTCTGCTCCACCAGACGGACCCCTTGACAGGCCATACAAAGGCTCACGGAGCATGGGGTGGTCCGTGAGTCATGCCTTGTGTATTGGGGTTGTTTCCGGTAACCCCCCACTCACTGGACCATGGTACGGACCCCCAAATGGACCATACTAAGGCTCACAGTCTGTGGCCCTTGCCTTCGACCATTTTCAGGGCTTATCTCCAATGTCTTCTGGATTTCAGGCAGTCCCACTATGTTTTCCATAACTTCCTCATACGAACTCCTAATCAAGTGAAACCAGTTGTGTTCCGAATCTAACTCAAAAAGATTAAATTTTATATGGATATTGTGAACATGAAAACCATTTCAACAGGTGCCTAAGAAGTAGGTGCGGCCTCTGGCACAAGAATAGTAGTAGTGAGCCCCCTCTCCATATCTGCCTTAGTCTATGGGGGACCCCTTAGTAGTAGATGCAGCAGTGGTGGTGGTGGTAGATGGAGGCTTAGGTGGTAGTATTGGGGAAAACATCTCTTGCATCTAGACTGGAGGTCGTGGTGCCCACCAAAGTTCCATCGGATTATCATCACCCTTTATCATGCTGGCATTCAGCATCCTCTAAACCTCTATAAGACTATCCACAATATGAATACTCTCCACCCTCATTGCTAAGCATAATTTGTAGATGAAGCACGAGAAAGGGATAGAGGTAGAACTCTTCAGGGTCGCCTCATGGATCTACTCAGAAATCAATAGGGCCCAATCTATCTCATAGCCAGCAAGATGTTAGCAACTAAAATAGCATAGTCCAGTGTCAATGTATTATCATCAAGTGTAGGTTAGATCAGCAATCTCACAACTTCCCACCAGAACTTGGCGTGGAAACTATGAGAAGCCTTCACAATAGGCTCCTCAGATGTAACTACCCACTCAGGGTTGGGTACTTAATTTGTAATCTTAGTGGCTACCTGTCTAATCAAACTAGCCTGGTGGACCAGGTCTTTTATAGTAGCCATCTCACAAGTCTGCCTCAATCTCCAATCGAAATTGGCTATAGATCTAGGGGCTTTGAACTTGAGCCCAAATAGTATACATTAGGTAATGGTCTTTGAAATATCCACCTAACAACCACTCAAAAAAATATAAGTCATTTGAGGCTGGGCGAGGGGTTTCTTTCCCTTGGGAAGGGAGCTGAGGACTATGGCGGAGTAGAAGGGGAAGAACTCACGAATAATGATCGAGGAGTACTTCCCCGATGGCTCTGCCAGACACTAGAGCCTGTATCTAGTGATGGGATCCTGGAGGCCTAGAACGCTCTCTGATCCTGCAGTGATGACTCTAGGCTCTTCAAAAATTGAATAGTTTGTCAGCCACACTCATTCATCTACAAGTCCTCTCAGAAGATAGCACACATTCCCTTGGCACACCACTGGCTAGATCATGTATCTGGAGGTAAGGATAGTGCTCGAGGTGCTGTTAAAGATGTGGTGTCTGACCTCTCCTCAGATCCTCTTATGGAAGAGGTCATCTGGATAGAGTTACTCGCCCTTTCAACTCCCTCATTAGGTTAGGGGATAACATACACCAATAACCTAAGTATAGGCCTATCTGGTGGTGGCCCATATTTGTCATGGCTCAACGTGTTCATTTGGCTGGACATCAAGATCCTCCACTGAAACCTTTGGCCTTATGAGCGATATTGGTATCTATGGGCTCGTCACACAACCACTCTTGCATGGCTATAATCTCCTCATGAAGCGTCTCTGGAGCCATAGTACTTGAAACACACATGCAATAATAAGAATTAGCCCATGACTCAAGAAATGAGAAGCAAGAACATATGTGAACTAGGCATATAGGAGTCTACAAGGGTTTATTTACGGGACATAGTGAAAACTATGGGCCATAGAAGACCTTGGTAGAAACAAATTCCATTTCATTGTGTTGCTGGAATGATATCTACGATACCAGGTACGACTCATAGAACATTCCACGGGTCATAGGTTGGTTCTAGATGCTACTCTACATATTACATTTCTATAGGGTGATCTCTCCAATACCTATGTATGAGTCGTAGAATAAAATATGACTCATAGAAGGTCTGGTCTGATGACATCCTAAAATTTTCAATTTTCTAGAAATTTTTACGAGGGAAACTACGAGTTGTGGAATGATCCAAGGGCCACAAAAGACCCTCATAAAGTAATTTTTTTTTAGAAACTTAGAATTCGAAGTTTATCAAATGGGTCCTCAAATGACCTTTTTATAATTAAATCAACATCAAATTACAGACTCACACACACCCACATGATTGTTTCACATAGCTAACCCCCAATATATTATAATCACATAAAACCCCATTGTATTTCATTTTGCATGTTTGCTTCGAAATCCAACACCATTTTAATGATTAGCGATAAAAACCACACATATATAATCACATATATAATTTTCACACAATTTCATTCAATTCAACTGACACGTGATGACATAGTTTTAGTGATCATTAAAATGCACAAATCATAGCCATACACAAAATTTTCTGGTTCATAACATAATCCAAAGGTTGTTTCGACATTATTATTAGGGCATCACTATTAATACACATTAGGGCAATTAGGAATTTGCAATCATCAAGTTAAGAACACCATGCCCGTCAAAATTCTCCACCAATTTAGACTAATTTCAAATGTTAAAAGGTTATAGGACCAAGAACTTACCAAAATTTGAGAAAAGTTAGTTGGATTTGAAGAAGGGATTCAGATGATTTCAAACCCTAGGTGCCAGAGGGGTTGCTGGAAAATTGACTGGAAAATGTTGACGGCGATCGAACGAGAAGGTCAAATTTGACTTGGGGTTTCAAAAAGGGTCGAGTATTTATGGAATTAAGAGAGAAATTGGGGTTAAATTGTATTTTGACCACTTATATACCTTTAGCAAGTCACTTTAAAAGAACTAGGCATAGTTCTTATGAAATCCCATTTATGATCCATAGAGTATTCTATGACTCGTATATCCTGGTCTTGTAGGCACCTTGAAACCCTAATTTATGGATGGATTCTATGGTCCTATGTACAATCCGTATAATTAAATATGACTCATAATGTAGGTCTTAGAACCCCCGACACTTAGAAAAAAGATAGAAAACTTGCTTGGGGTCCACAAGCCCCATTCACGGCCTGTATGCATTTCTATGGACCATAAAGTTAGCTCATGGACTAGAGTGCACATAATTTTGCTCACTAGAATATTTTATGAGTTTGTGTACGTGTCATACTTTGTTGTACGACCCGTAGGACCAGTTGTAGAGTCACTCTTTATTGCTTTCTAGCCCAAGATGGCTCATTTCGTTATGTACCTGCGTAAGCTTCACAAACCACACTGCTACCCTCTATGACTCTAGTTCAATGTCTGAAAATTACAACAAAAATGCTAAAACATAAACTACCTACTAGTCTAAAACTTAAAAAAAAAAAAAAACTACCACTATTACAAAGTATCTTGGGTTGCCTCCCAAGTAGCGCCTAATTTATTATCGTGGAACAACATAGACCATCTGCTTAGACTTCATCATTAGCCCAAACCTCCGTCTTTAATTCATTTTTCCACTTCATTGACTGACATATATTGAAGACAACTTCTTGATCATTCAACCAAAACTTTAGTTAGCCTGATTCCATATCCACCAAAGCTCACCCAATGGCTACGAAAGGTCTTTCCAAGATGATTGGGACATCAAAGTCGGCCTCACTATTTAGAATCACAAAAAGGAATATCAATTTCTCATCTTTGAAAAGAAAGTCATATCATATCCCCATAGGACTCTTTACTGTCCTATCAGCCATCAATAACTGCATAGTTGTAGGGGTATGGGCTCCCAAGCCTAGCTTCCTGAACACTGCAAGGGGCATTATATTTATGTTGGCACCTAGAGCACATAGTGCCCTTGCAAATTCGACATCACCTATGGTGCATGGATTGGTGAATTCTCCAAGAACCTCTCACTTCTACACCAAAGACCTTGAAGATATTGCACTACAATGTTGAGGCTCTTAAGATAGCTCCTGTCTCATACTACTCTTCTTTATGACCAAGTCCTTCATGAATTTTGCGTACCCGGGCATTTTATCCAATGCTTCAAGTCGAGAGATGTTGATGGATATTTGTCTCAGCTTGGAGAGAAAGTGCTTGAATTTACCTTCCTTCTCATTCTTATTGAGTCAATAAGGGAAGGGAGAAAGAGGTATAGGAATGTGTTTTAACTTTTGTTGTGTTGGCATTGTGTCACTCTCCCTATCCTTAGCACGAACATCTCCGCTATCAGCATTCTTATTCTCAACCATCTCCTCACTAGAATCATCATCATCAACTGGTATTGGAGGATTAATAGTCTACTTTTCACCACGCGTTGTGACCTCTATACACAACCCCTCATTCTTAGGATTTTTAATTATATTGTTGGGCAGTGTACCTTTTGACACTGGTTTAGTTGAGTTGACATCTGACCAAATTATTGCTCAAGCAGCTTGTTGGCAACAGAATGAGACTCAATTTTCTAATTAATGTTGGTGATGATAGATTTCATCCCCCGTTGTGTCTCGTCATGAGCGTCAGTCTTTTTCAGTAGACGATTAAATATTTCCTCAACTCTAAAGTTTCCAGTCCCAGAATCTTGATTATGTGGTGGAATATATGGACCATTCCTGTATCTATCTCTATATCGCCAATCAACATTTTTGTCATGGCCCCTATTTCTATCATAGTACCTTCCTCTATTATTATCTCTGATGGCTCCATATCTTCCAAAGTTCCGACCTTGGTTTCATTGACCTTGGCACCAAAAGTCATGATTGGACCCTTAGGCGTTGGTCCTGAAACCTTCCATCTGATCTATAACAAAACATGTGTCCTTCTTATAATAAGGCTCTTTGTAGATGGGTTGTTGTACAGGCTGATGAGATACTACATTGACACGTTGTTGGTTTTGCTTCATTAGTACTTCCACATTAGTGTTAATTCGAGCAAGCTCTTGCATCACCTCTTCACTTGCCCCTACTTGTACCGAACTAGTACTGACTGAGAATGATCTTTTTATGGTTGTGTTTTCCCTCGTCCCCATGCACGATTTCCCTTGACCACTTTCTTTATCCTCTGTGAAAACTCCTAAAATGGGAGATCTATGAATGATCCTCCCATGATAGTGTCAGCAACAGCTAAGGTATTCTTGTCCAAGTCTCTATAAAAGATCTCCACCAGGGCTTCATCAACAATTTTATAGTTTGGGACACATCTCAGACATTTAATAAATCTCTCCCACATGGTACTAAGTGAATCACAAGACACCTGCTCAATGATGTTGATCTGCGCTTTCAACTTCAACTTCTTTGAGATTGGGAAGAACCTCTCTAAAGAGTCACTCTACAACTCTATGCAAATGGTGATTGAACTCTATGGGATCTCGAAGAACCATAGAATTACATTGACTATGAGAGAAAGTGGAAAAAAACATAGCCTAACAACATCCATAGATAGATTATGATTTTCCATTATGCTCTTATAGATTAACACAACATTACGTAGATAGTTATGCGGATTCTTTGATGGTAGGACCACGAACAACTCGAAAATTCTATAGCATCTGGAACAACCCACTCTAGATGATAAACTTTGTCTCATCCGGGAGTGGAGGTAACACAATATCTCTCATGACGTCCATCAACATAGTGCTAAGCTGATATTGATTCCATTGATTTGTTATGACTTGAGGATCTTGTGGTAGTGGATTTAGTGGAGGTGGGTTTTCATTGTTCAGATTGAGGGTTGCATTCATAGTATCATTGGAAGCATTGTTCACATTGCCCCTAGCCATTCTCCAGAGAATCCTTTGGATCTTTGGGTCAAACGGAGTCAAGGGGCTGCCTTGGCTCAAAGTGTTTTGAATACACTACACTTGCATGCTGAAATAGAGAAAAAACAATGATAAATATAAAATCAAGGAAAGAAGGATTAATCCCCCAAATTATTTGAACCAAACAAGTCTTGTCGTATACACCTCTTTTTGGAAGTTAAAGCAGTCGTTGTCAAGTAAAAAACATAACCAAGGATAGGGTCGAATCCCACAGGGAATATGGTAGACTCCAAAATAATTCACAACAAAGTGGGGTAATTAACCTACTTATATCCTGAAAAGGAAGGGGTTTTGTAATTGTGAGAAAAATAAACCTAGACTAATGCAAGTGTTATAAAATCAGTAGAAGAGCTAACTAGGATGATCTTTTTCCCATAATTTTCTAATTCAGTATTGCCAGATAATTGTAATATTTTCTAGTGTGTTAATGAAGAACAGTAAGTTAATTTTATCAAACATTTTGATCCAGTTGTAAGGTAAATTTCACAACAGGATTTGATCTATCTATACAGTGTGATGCTACTAACCCTTACCTATTGTTCCAGTACAACCTCCCCTTGATACAGTTTTGTTGATTAGATGAGAAAATATCAATCGAATCCTGTTAATTATTCTCTTTTTCTATTCATTAACTTTCGGAAAGTAACATTAGGTGAGTTCTAACATTGGCGACCATTAAAAATCATTTAAGATGAAGAGAGGTAATTAATACATTCATACTTTCTAAGAATTACAAATATCGATTTTTACCTTGATAGTTTTTCTCAGTTTCCACAACCCTCATTGTGGATTTATCTACTCATATTTAGTGTAGATACAGGAATCATGATATAGAATAATATAATTGAGCACTTACACGAATGAATTTATGAACAATAAATCCAACACTTCAATAGAAACCACAAGAATGCATCAAGAACATAAAAGAGTGTTTCTCTCTCTCTAAAAATAATAAAATCTATGAACTACTATGAACTCTCTCGAAAACATAATGAAAATAACGTAAAAGCCTATTTATAATGTCTATAATACAAAGCCAAATAAAAATAGGAAAACTGGGTTAGCAAGCTCTACGGGCGCTCTCTAGGAGTCGTATAATATTCCACGGCCCTTAGTTGGGGTTTTGTGGACTTCATCTTCAGAACTGGGTTGGCTTCTATGAGACCCTTCTACGGGTCGTATAAGATTTACAGCCTATGGAGGGTTTTATCGGATGACTTTCCAATAACTCCCCAATTTCTTATCCTTAGGGTATGACAGCTGATCTACAACTCATACAATGAATTATGGCTCATTTGCTTGCTTGTAGATTTAGACTTTTGAAAATCACCCTTCACTAGAATTTGCTACAAAGCCCCTTTTACAGTCTGTCGATTCTTCCATGACCTGTAAAGTGTTTTGTGAATCCTCAAAATCAGCACTTTCAACAAACTTGACACAAAAATCATGCCAAGCCTGTAATCCTGCAAAAATACACATAAAAACACATCAAATCTACCAACATTGCTTTGACAACACACAAAACTCTAAGTTTTAAGTATAAAAAGTGTTGTATTTCGACATCACATCAATACATTTTGGAGGTTTGGGTGACTTGGTGATAATTTGTATATATTTATGTAATGGGATGCTTTGGAATGCATGGATTACATATTAAATGTGGTCGACTTGGTTTGAATGTCATTGCTTTAATACTGTTTATTTTATGTATGCCCTGTTATTATGCCCAGTCATTGTTCTTCACACTATCACTTGATTTTAGCTTGATTAGGACTTGGTTGTAATATTGATTACACATTGTTTTAATGGAATCGAATGGTGACCTTAGAAAACATAGGTTGTTATTTTTCAATAGCACCAGGGTTTTCTATTACCCGTGGATTAGTCCACAGACCATAGTTGCCCTTCGTAGGTTGAGATAAACAACTTGGTTTTCTAAAATATCACTAGACAAACCTATTTATGGGTCATAGGTCAAACTGCGACCTATAACTAGGGTTCGTAAGTTCCTAACCTGATTGGATTGAATCCTGGAAGTGTACCTATGACTAAGTCTACGGTTCATAGTCTCTTCTACAAGCCGTAACTAGCTCGTATGTACATTTTCACGGGATAAATTTATTGTACCCTATTTCGTATGAAGGCCATCTATGACCCATTGTCTACCCTATGGCCCATAGGTGAGCCTTCGTAGGTACTTCTGTGAATTGTTTTTGTAACTTTCTATTTGGCTTTTATGCACTCATAGGACTAATGAATGCTTTTGCTTGTGTGTTTTCTGGTATTATGGATCCATGTCCCAAGCGAGATGAGATACGGACCTTACAGAGCTAACTCAAGGATGAGCCCACATACACTAAGGGCAGTCCTCAGGCAAGTAGATCCTTGAGGTGCTCAACGGTAAATCAGATGAGGGTGTTGAGTGTCGACACACCAGGGTGCCCCGCAGAGCAGCTCTATTCAAATGACAAACTCTGGCTAGGGGTATAAATCAGGGTCAGAAGATGGAGAGGGCTATGGTTCAGGTGAGAAGTCAAGTTTTAAGTATGTTGAGTCCACCCCAAAACTACCAGCCCCTACAGTTGGTTTATCTAGATGATGGTATGTTTTGCGCATGTAGGATATATACTGTGAGAACATCTTGTAGGACGAGAAGAGACAACAAGCTAGGGCCATATTTGAGGAGCCACAGATTGTTACTTACGAACTTGATAGTACTCTTATGCTCCGAGACACCATGACCTAGTATCACTTGAAGTGGTTAGTAGCCTCGTCTGGTAAGTACTCCCCATCACTTGTTCGTGAGTTCTACATATGAAGGAGAGGTTCCTAACTCAACCTCGGCACACTCAGACAATGGTATGTGGAGTCCATATTGATCTATCGGAGTCCACCATCAATTGATTTTTGTTTGATTCTGAGTATAAAGTTCCCACTACCACTTTTGATTATTACCATAGATTAGGGTATACTAAAGATCGGGGATTGATGAGAGATACGGCCTGGAAGGCAGTTCTAATGAGATGGATCACAGATCATATAGTTAAGCAGCGCTAGGACCCTGACTAGATTTCTATGTCATCTTCGATTATAATGGCTTCACTCAGCGTCACTAGCATATTTTTGTGGGCTATAGTACATACATGGATCCAGCTAACCCAGGTAGATCATCTAATAATATAGGAGATTCATGGGAGATCCATGAAGAGGTCCACCTCTATCTTATTCCCGTGTGTTATCTACCATTTATGTATAGCGACCGGAGTTGAAATGCTGTATAATATGGACTCGATTAGTCAGGTTCAAAAGACTATAGATGCCAGCGTATTCAAGGTTGATGGGAATCTTGTGGCCCTTTGATGAACACCGTATCTACCTGTTTGACAACCAGAGATATTCATCGCAGCACCACAGACTAAGCCTATATCATCTACTAGGGTTGCTCTAAAGACTAAGGGGCCCCCATAGATAGATACTGGGGAGGGAGACAGAGCCCGCTACCAATTCTACGGTTTTATCGGAGGTCGTGCCCATGCATCCTCAGACCGCAAGCATGGTTTATGTGTCTACAGAGTCCATACAGGAACTAGTATAGTGACAGGTTCGCACTGAGTCCCAGTTGACTCTGTTGCTACAGCAGATCAGGCCTTAGGTTTGCTAGGTCATTTTAGAGGCTGAGGAGTGCATACAGACACACTTCACGACCATTATTGAGGAGAGAATCACACTGTTCCATGTCTATTTTGATGCTTTTGAGAGGCAAGTTGAGCAGAGACTTAGATCAGCTTAGCCTCCTAATTTAACAACTATTCGTATGGAGATCCAACAGCTCCGCGTTGATATGATAGCACCATCGTCAACTTATCTAGTGATTGCAACGTAGGTATCACGACCCGAATAGGCTTCCTAGATATGACATGGCGAAGGACAACCCTAAGGACCTCGATCAAGCCATCATAAAATCATTACACAAATCATCGGTTCGGAAACGTGGAAGCTAATCACATAACACACAAGCTCTAAGGGATTCGGGACTTAGGACTCAAGCTATGGGGACAATATCAAGAATGGGACAAGCATGCATACACATAGCACATCGCAATAATCACTAAGGGTAAGGGAAAATAGGATTCCACTATGGGGGAACACCGGGATTATGGGACATTCCACATAAGCACATAGTCATTCACAATACCCATCATACAAGTCATAAGCATAATAAGACAGCATTATCATAATCAAAGCTAAATAAGCATAGTTTTACATAACCGAACATTTAACATAGCAAGTCAATGTACAAGAGTCTAGAATGGTCCAAAAAGCCTCTTCATAGGTGAGCGGGGCCTCGATCAGTTTCAGGCTCATCCTCAAGACATAATAAAGTAAATAACATAACATAAAAGCTAGAATAGACGGTGGCTATTGCCTTTGAACAAAAGAGCTCACCACTACAAGTGATCAAGTGTCGTCCGGTAGAATGTAAATATCGTCTCCGGTTCCTACTTAATTAGAACATGTAGAACAGGAATATGAGTTAGCACAATTAAGTACTAAGTATGCAGGCATGTAATGTACAAGACAATATAGCATGACCAAACAACATGACAAGGGGACAAGTGATACGAATGGAGTGCACGTAGCCAAAGAGTAATATAACAAGATACTATGCCATGATGCATGAGATGCAATCCTATGATCAATATATAAATCGGGGATGTGACCTCAACCGACAACATGGAAATGACCCAAGCGAGACACTACCCCGATCCAGACTACTTGCAAAGTAGTACCCTAAACACCCTTGAAACAAGGGGTAACAGAGTTTCCTATCTAGGGAATTAACACATGGTGGCACATGTTTTGATGGAAAGGAGTATGGACCTTTGGAGATATTCCACCCGCCTCCAATCCCTCGGTACTAAGTCTCATTTCATGGGAATATGTATATGTACATGCAACCTCAAAATAGGAAGACTTACATTCATTTCTAAAACATGCATCATTAGTCAAATCAAACCATTGTTCAAATCATTTTCAAGCTTACGCCAAGGGGCATCAAGATTTTACAAAATGTTTCATGATCATGCTATGTCAATGCAATAAGAGTAGCTCATCTACATATCTTATCATATCAATCATTCAAAATGTGTCAATATGGTGCAAGTACCCAATTTGCTCAAAGAGCTATGGCAAAGAGACTATGTGATCACAAGTCCAAACTTAACATTCAAAACATGAGTTTCATTAAGAATTTCAATCATAACAATAACCATGCATGTGCTATGAATGAGTATCAAGAACATGGGTAATGGAATTAGAACTTACTTTCACAATTTGAAAGGGGAATTCATCATAAATCATGTGAAAATCCATAAATAAGACATAATGCAAGTTACCCATGCTTAATTAAATCATGACAGGGACATGCAAGTTGATCGTTAAGGGTTTCCATGAACATTCATGAATTCAAGCTTAAAATAATGTTTAAATCACCTAAAACCTATAACACACAATTCCCAACACTAAACTACATCAATAATGAAAGAACCCATAATTTTATTGAAAGCTAAAAATCAAAATTTAAAGTGCTAGGGTTCTTGGGTCTTCAAGGATGAAAAAAGATCCTTGAATCAAATCCCACATACCTTAATTTCACCAAAGGAATTGCAAAGTCAAACTTAGTCAAGGTCGTCTTCCCCCATTTCTTCAAGGTTTATTTGATTGGGGTCAAGAGGATTTTAGAATTCTCAAAGTGTATAGAGGAGCGTTATAATAGATGAATAAGGATTTGGGTCATGATTTAGGGGCTTTGGAGACGTTAGGATACCTAAAAGGGGCTTAGGGGTTTATTAAATCACGAAATTACAATTAATGAAATGGACTTTTAATTGCCAAGTAGAGTCACCCGGTGGAGCTACAGTGCTCGTGAAGGTGATTCACGGACCGTCAACTACACCATCAAATGACACTTAGCCAAAAGTTCAACGCGAACACTCGGAGGACATTCTAGACCACTTGACGGGAGGACTCACAGGTTGTGTGGCTTCACACGGACTCTATACTGGTTCGTGAAACCACACTTGGCCTAAGAATCAACCACCAGCCTTGGCTAAGGTTCTGCCCCACCAGACGGACCCCTTGACCGGTCGTACCAAGGCTCACGGACCGTGGGGTGGTCTGTGAGTCATGACTTATGTTTTGGGGTGGTTCCTAGCCACCTCCAACTCACTTCACCATGGAACGGACCCCCACATGGACTTTACCAAGTATTACGGTTCGTGGCCCTTGCCTTGGGCCATTTTCAGGGCTTATTTCCAATGTCTTCCGGATTTTAGGTAGTCCCACTATTTTGGCCTTAACTTCCTCATATGATCTTAGAATCGAGTGAAACCAGTTACATTGAGAAGCTAAATCAAAGAGCTTAAGCATCCAACACTCTTCAACCATCATCGAAAGTTATGCTAGCTCAATGTGTACTGTCCAAACGGCTTCTCTAGGCCACTAAATGATCCATTTTACGTTCCGCCACTTAAACTAAACCCGTGGCTACCAAAAGTCAACCATGACCAGTACAACATCATACAAGATTAACCACAAGGATTTTTCGGAAAAATAATTTGGTCGTTACATCATCTCCCTCTTGGGAACATTCATCCTCAATAGAGCTAAGACTAGGGCTTGAGGACTTCAATCACAAAACAAGACACATGCTGATCAAATCTCAAATGACCATGCATCATATCATAATTCAATCAAAACTCATGTCAAAACATCATTTAAATCATTTTCGTGCTCATGAATGCATGCAATGACATGAAACTCAAGAAACAAAGAATTAG
>JBCEWC010007669.1:0-21094 GCA_038996855.1 Solanum aculeatissimum | reverse complement strand
CCCCCTCCCCCCCCCCCCCCCTTTCCCATGCATGTATATTTTTATTTAAAAAGTATTGACTTTTGATTGTAAATAAAATTTATTAACATATTCACGTAATTTTAATGTCTTAAAGCGTATAAGGATGTTATTTTCCCTTTCATGCACAGTACACAACAGTTTTATGGTTAAGAAGAAACAGAGTCACTATAATAATAGTACGAGAAAATAATAGAAATTCTGCCAGAAATATAAGATCCACAATTACCCCCAAAAGTTACTAACCCAAATTTTCAGTGAAGTGACAAGCCGTGAGACTAATCCTTTCACCAAGAATTCACCACAAGAAATTGAACCTTTAATATGTCGCTACAAAATCTCAAAATATCGCCACATGATATGTTTTATTTTTGTCACATGTAAATGCATAATATATACAATAATGCGTTGTGTAGCAGGAGATTTGAGTTGGCAAGTATTTTTGGTACTTTTCATAATAATATTGGATGTTTTAAATATTGATAATACATTTATATTGATTTTTAAAAATTAGGTCATAATCAAAAATTAATTATCATATTTTTTAATTGAAAAAATAGATTTCAGTGAATGACTTTTAGTTACCACCAAAATCAATGGCTATTGCAGCCTTTAGTCGCTGCTAAAAATCAGTAAAAAAATGGGTATATTTTGAAATTTTGTGGTAATTTTTGTTGCAGCTATAGGTCTTGTTTTTTTTTAGTGAATCCAAATTCACAACACTTAAATGATGAGTTAGTCCCACCTGGTTTGAATTGTTAATGCTTTAAGGTATTTGTGGTATCTTAGGAGGTATTTTTTATTGTAAAATGCAACAAAGAGTAATTTTGACCTACTTTCTTTTATGAGGATGTAAATTTTGTTTTTATTTGAAAATATAATAAAATTTCCATGGGGTTGCATCGCTGCCATTTGTAATTCAATCGACATAAAATTCAATTTATTATTCGCATAGAAATTTATTTTATAGTCGAGCATCCTCAAGAAGCAATAGTACACAGAAAACAAAATAATAAAAAAACCCAAAAAAAGGCTTGTGAACTAATAAGCAGCCCCTAGTAAAGACCTAGAAAGCTGAAAACAGAATACAGAACAAGATACTCTAGTTAGCAACTTTTTCATTATGATTTCTCTCCTATATAAGGTTTCAATAAACTTATTTACATGTGAAAATGGGATGGTAACAATTAACATGCAATTGTTGACACAGGCTTCAAATACCCAAAAAATATTACTTACGGAGTTTATTTAGCAAATGCCACTGCATCCGGTAGAACAAATGATGCACACAACATCCATTTTCCAGGTGCAACAAGGCGAACCCTGTGCATCTGTACCTCGAAAGCCACCTCAGACAGTGCAATCCTGATTTTCTGTTCAAGTTTAAAGAAGAAAAATTCAGCATCTCTCAGTAATACCTGGCCCAAAAAAGTTCAGTAAGATGAAAACAAGCTAACAGCAGACCTCATGAAAGTCGAATTCAGGATCCTGAGCTTTTGAAAACCCATATACATGGATCCTTGGCAAGGTGAATTGCTTATCCATGTGCTTATTTCTGAAAATTCCTCTAAATGAATCTGCAAACATGAGAAAAGCATTTACCTATGCTATATATGTCAGGATAAATGGAATGGAATTTATGTTTGAACAGCGCAGCTCCTACAGTGAACTGAAAAAAAGAATGCAATTAATGCAGCAGATTGCCTTCTGAGAAAAATTTCAAAGCCGCCGGGCCACACCATACATTTCAATTATGGGAGTAAGAGAACTAATCAAGGCAATAATTTAAGTGGTGGAAAATGCTTTTGTCATTGTTACACAAAAGAAATCTCGAAAAGAATTATCCTTCAGATAATCCATATAAACATAATTCCCTGCAAAAGTCATAGTAGATTGACTTCAACACTAAAAATGGGGTCTTATCCATCAAACTATTGCCTAATAACCATGCTAGTAGACATTTATGGGACAAAACTAAGGGAAGAAAAAAGAATGAAACATAATTGTATCAATAAATTCAAGAAAATCTCTACCCTCCCCCGTGCTCTGCATAAGCTTTTTGGTGCCTTTAGAAGCTTGTTTATCAATAATTTCAAAACTCAAGCTTCTCATGCTTCATTATCATCGCAAGAATTACTGTCAATCCTCGGCATGCTACGCCTCAAACTACACTGCTACATGCAAGTTGTCATTAACAAAAGTAACAATATCTTTTTATTAAAAGCTTTCTGGGGCCATAGTTCAACCAAGATAAACAGATAACCATGGCCAACAGTGCTCCTTAGCCTCTAATCCCATAGTAATGGGAGACATCAAAAATCAGATGTCAACAAGCAGGATACCCCCACACACACAAAAAAAAAAGAAGGAAACTGAGACAAATATTAGCAATATGGAGATATTTTAGATGCTACAAGACAACTTAAAGGACAATACAGGAAAAGAGATGCCAGGAGTCAATAAGAAGTGTGGTTGAAATATCAAGAAGTCATCTTCTCAATCTAGCAACTTCGGAATTACACTCAGGAAGGTAAATTAGAAAAACTTGAAGCTAAGGGCATAATTTCTCAACTAAATCACACCACCACATCTTTGGTGCTCATAATTGAAGATTTGCCAAGTAAAACTAACACTAACATCCAATAGTATATCAAAACTTTAAGGTTGAATTTATCAAAAGATTGCGTACCAAGAAACTCTGCAGCATCATTTGGCAAATTCATTACTACTTGAGTAATTGGCCTAGCTTTTTCACTTGCAAAAATACTGTCAATGAACCTCCTCCCATCCATGTTAAAAATCTAAAAATAAACAGAATCACTATTTTGTGACACCATATATCACTGGATAAATGAATTAAGGAAACCAAGAGTTAAATGCAAATCATTAATACACCTGCAAGATCAACAGTGTAGAATAAGTGAACTAGTCTCACTGAATTTGTACCACAAAATCACTGTTCTTACTATATATATTTATATATATATATATCATGTAGATCCTATGCATTATTCAAAAGATAGTGACATACAATAGAAAATACAACTTTCATGTGGATGAATTTGTACCTCAATCTTCCTCTCAAGTTTGTTGCGGACACAGTTTCTTCCCAGATATTCAACAGCATTAGGATTCAAATCATTAGCATATACATATTTGACCTTCTTTGCAGCAGATATTGCAATGGGACCAACCCCAGCAAAAACATCACCTACAGAGATACAACTGTGAGAAACAGAGAGAACACCAGGATATAACGGCAAGTTAAAAGAGGAATCACACAGATAATAATTCAGATAATAAGCAAATGACAAAGCAGTTTGGAGCAGACCATTTCAGTCGTATTTGTTTGGGTACTCTTAAAGTAGTATCATTTTCTTTTAATTGTTTACTGTCACCTAAGTAAAAATTCAAGTAGGCTAATTCTTTTAAGACTTGTAAAATGGAAACTACTAGTAAAAATTCAAGTAGGCTAATTCTTTTAAGACTTGTAAAATGGAAACTACTGACACCATGATGGGCCAAATAGTGTGAGACTGTAGTGGAAAGACCAAGAGAAAAATTCGAAAAAAGAAATCAAAGTGGAATCATAGAGATACCAAGTCTGGAACTCAAATATGAATGTAACGCAGTATACAAGAAAACTTACAAACAACATCCTTGTGGGTGAAGCATCTAAGAAGCCTTTGTCTTTCTGTTGCCAGCCTAGAATTCCAATATCTACCAAAAAATGACAATTTATGGAAGAAAAAAACAAGGAATATCAGATTTTGTGAATAGTAGGTTTTCATCTTTACTTCTATTCTTATTAGCTTAGACTCACACTGCTGCTAAATCAACATCAAAATAGAGTCCATTCTCAACTACAGTAGTAACAAGAGAATGGTTTCCAGCCAAAACTTCGAGCTGCATTGTTCTGTAGTCATTGTGGATGACATCAACTTTATTGACAACTGTTTGTATCTTCGGCTTGTTCTTGTCCAGAACTACCTGTCAAAAAATGATCCAAAAAAGGAAAGAAGGGGGATAGTTGCCAACAGCACTTTTAGAAATAAGGTGAAATTTACTAGAACCAAAAAATGTGGTAGATGTACCAGGTACCTTTGCAATAAGCTTCTTGTATGGGAAATGCTCATCTCTCAAGTTTAGATGGGCAATATGCCCAACTGTCTCAAAAGCTGAAGGAACAATCACACCTTGTGGAAGCAAGACCTCTAAGACCTGCAAGTTTCAAATCCCTCATTTTTGCAAGATTCACCAGCTACTTGTACAAATTCATGACAGTTCCAATTATAGTCTTTCCACACACCACAACTCACAATGAATGAATGTAAAAGTCAATAGGAATAAAGCAAATGCATTAAAGCCTTCTATATCTCATCCAACTACACATAACAGCTCTACTTACAATATATTCAAGTACGGAAAATGACAAAGCACGTGTTGATTGACCCATTAACCTTCCATACTCCACAGGAAATAGGAAATTTGATTGGATTAAATGGCTAAAAGGAATATCTGTTCTTAAAGGCAATACTAATGGCAAAACTGAGACACATGGTCAAGAATATCTATGGGACATACCTCATTCATCTGCCAATAATTATAAAATAATGTCAACTTGCATCTCACAATTTCAAAACTTAATCTTATACTTTCCTCATTGTGTTCTTTGAGGACTGCCTGCAAAACATAGTCCAAATTCATAACAAAGGAGCCATTAGCCAACAAAATATGCAAGAAGTTGAATCTAAGCATTTAATTTTCTACTTTGAATGAGTAACAAGCATTCCATGACTACTACATCTTCCTTGGCCATTATCAAACTACTTGTTTAAATTATATAAATACATGTTTGCAATGTTAACCATTTCTTAAAAAAAAAAGATAAAAATACATGTTGGTGTATCTTAGAGTTAGACGATATAAATACATGTTGGCGCATCTTAGAGTTAAAAGATATAAACACATGTTGGCACATTTTAGAGTTTGAAATTAAGATCAAGATGAATTACCCTGAAAACAAATGCTTTTCAAGATTTGGTTAGACAAATAATTCATGCAGTAGACTACATGATACTCATACCCTCCAACTATCTAATGCTATTCACTACTACAACGGGAAGAGTGAACCAATGATGACAAAAGGGGGAAAGTATATCGATTTACAACACAGTTTTGATATGTATTATATCAACAGTAGACCAATTAATGAATGTCTAAGTGTATTTTAGGTCCCAATCCTTCCATTCTAGTTTCTTAGATAATAGCTCTGGCAACAAATTTCATAACATACTTCTAATTTGCAACCATGAAAGAAACAGGTGCTTGTTAATAAACCACAACCAAATAAGATTTTTTTGGTAATTGGCTTGCCACTCTTATCCTTTCTCTACCTAAATACTGGCCTTGGTTAACCAGCTAGGATTCGAACTCATGACATCTATTTGCACTACCTTTGTCGTGGAACCAAAAGCTCTAGGGGCTCAACAGATGGAAAGGGGAATAATTACAGGCAGAATGAAAAGCAAAAAACTTCCATATTTCAATTCCAAGTACTAACAAGATGAAACTCAAAGCATACGCAACTCATAAAATAACAAAACAGAAACCTTAATTGCCTCAGGCATTTCCTCTATCCCCTTGTTCGCGTACCTCTCATCCAATAGCAATAACCTCGTTGATCCACTCCATTTTCTTCTTCTAAAATCATCACCCAATAACCCACTGAAATCCTCATCTACACTCCCCTCCTCTTCAACCACCTCCACCATTGACATATCACTTTTCCCATACCCTCTCCTATCTCTTCCATTTCCCTCTTTTTCCTCTCTCTTCCATTTCTTCTTCTTCTTCGGCCGCGACATCTTAGCCAAATTCTGAAACTTCACATATCCAGTCGAATTGAAAGTCTTCGCAAGCTTATCTCTATACAACACCGAACACAATTTCTCCCCATCACCTTCAGCCTTCCCATAAATTCTCCGCTCCAATACCGCTAGGGGTTCATCATCAGTATTGTCATTATTTCCGATAAACTCCTTCAATTCGTCTTCAACATCGTCACCAGGAACCCTAGCAATGTTACGAATGCGAGGCCAATTCAAAAGGTGTCCGCGTAATTTGCTCTCGAGGGAGAAACAATGTTCTGCAGGGACTCGTAAAGCAGTGATATCGAAGACTCTAGTGAAGTTCTCTTCATCGAAGTTCCGGTTCGAACTTTTGTGGCCTTTGTAGAGAGAAGGGCCATAGGAAAGGTGTTGGGGTAAGGCTGCGGTGATGCCGCCGGCGGCAGCGGCAGCGGCAGTGATGGAGTAGAGAGATTTGGGGAAAAAGCGGCAAGGGAAAGAGAGTTTGTTGAGTATAATGGCGGAGGGTAACGGATAGAGAGCCATAATTTGAAGTTTAACCGACTTGCAAATTGCTTTCCAATTAGATATAGGAAAAGGAATCCCTTTGTGAGTTGAAAAAGGAAATTTCCAACTTGTTATATATATGGACAATTTCTTCCATCACTCATTCAAAATTCTAAGTTGAAACAACTAATTAAGATTATTTTTATACCAAATATGCATTGGAAAAAACAATACGTTCTTGGAGTTGGATCTAATGGATTAATATATTTGGCAACACCTTCTTGTGCTAAGAATTATTTAAAAGCAATAGCAGTTAAATCCGCAGAAATTGACAAAGTTGAGTCAATTATGCTACGAAAAGAAGGAAAAATCTTGAACCAATTAAAAGGTTCACCTTATATTGTTCGATGTTTTGGGGAAGATGAGAGTGTCGAATATTCAAAGTGGACGTACAATCTCTTGCTTGAGTGCGCCCCTAGTGGGACTTTACTATGTTTCATACTTTTTAATGGGAAAATTTTGGAATCAGAGGCAGCACGCCATGCGTATCAACTCTTGATGGGTATTCGTCACATTCATAACAAAGGATTTTTTCACGGGGATATAAAATTGAGTAATATATTTATTTTTCCAAGTGAAAAGTTGGTAAAAATTGCTGATTTTGGATCTGCCAAAGAAGTAACAATTCCTGCGCAAAAAGTTTTTGACGTTTGCTCTGTAGGGTGCGTTGTTGCAAAGATGCTCACCGGGAATCCAACTTGGGGTGCGGGAGAGATTGAGAAATATCAACGTGAGATTTGCGATCGTGATCCTTATGAAGAATTTATGGCCACTGACGTTTCTAAGATGGCTAAAGATTTCGTGATCAACTGTTTATTTTGTAATTTTACTGGAAGATTATTGAATGTGGACAGACTAATTAATCATCCTTTTATTCAGAATGCAATTAGTACTTGTGATAATGAAGATTATTTGATCAACATCTCTAGCACAGTTAATGATAATCCTTTTGGTGATTATTGGATTTCAAAGCATAATTTGTTTAGTACAACTTGCAAAGAATGGAAAGTCAGAATAAGAAGATCGCTGAATGATCAAAGAAAAGAATGACACACTTGCAGTTTTCAGAGGACACCATCCTGAATACGAATATGGAGATTGAGAATACGGGTAGAAGATTAATTACTAGTTTATCGAGGGTTATTCTTAATTACTCCTGTAGTATTTTGTTCTTCAATTTTATTTGTTATCTATTGTTTTCTTTGTTTCCATTATAAAATTATATATTATTTGTTCTATTTTGCATTAATGTATTTTCTTTTTCATACGTATAAGCCAAGACTCTATCGAGTTCACAAGCTATGATAAGGTACGGTATGCCCAGAAACTAATGACACACTAGTATTGTTTGTAGATTAATGAAAATTTCCAACAATCCACGTGGAAAAAAAAAAAGAAAATTGTTAATTGATAGGATAAAGAAAAAGGTTATAAAAGATTTGATCACTTCAATTATCAGCTCACTTACCATTAGCCCACACTATTGGTAGATTGCACAGAGTATGTTATCGTTGTTGACTATAGAAAGTTATAACATACTCTATTTCATATCAACATATTGTTCTATCAAAACTCAACCTAATTAGTACTTATTACTCTAATGACTATACTACGCTTTCTCTGTGTGACAACTGAATATGTTATAAAAAAAAAGAATATTAAACAGACAAACAATGACATTAGATAAAACAATTGAAATAAATTTATCAGCGTCTTGTATTAAAATATATTCTAAGTATATCAGAGTCTCAACTTAATGATATAACATATTCATCGTTAAGGAGATCCAACAACACCACAATATTGTGTGTCTTTATGTACAATCAGCCAACTATAAAAATATTCAACATCTACAAGTTCATTATAAACATAGAGGAAGAAACTCTTAGTGAATAAAATTGAATTGACAAATGAGAACACATTGGTCAGCAATATGATTTATAATAGACAATACACCCTTCTCCTTTGTCCGGATTTGAGATCTATTGTGTTCTATATAATTTAGGGGTGGTCAAATCAAACGCAACTTATTCAATCTGTTCAATCCATTAATAACTCGTTTATTTATTAGCTTAGTTCATTTCAATGCAATCCATTAAACATTGATTTAATATGTTATCCAAATTGACTCAAGATAAATCTTGTCAAAATCTTTTTTAAGGGCATAAGACCTACATCAAAACAAGACATATTATGCCAGAACTAGGACATTAAGGCAGGTCCAGTTCATTCAGTGAACCAGAAGAGCAAAACAAGCTAAAACATATATCACAACTGAAACGCAGGAAGGATTGAACAGAGTATGCAGACAAAACATCAAAGTTATGATATTTCTAAACAAAATGTAACTTCACGACTCTAAAACCCATCTCAATGATCAATACAATAACATCACAACATCAAAATGTCACAACACATCAATTTCATACAACACAAACGTAAACAACATATGTTGGAACACAAATATGACTCAACAGCTCTGGAATCACATCAACCAACAGTAACGAACAAGAAACCTTTGCATACTCGAGATAGTGATCCATAAGACACTTCGGGACCACCTCTAAACAATGATTGAATATGAAAAAAAATCTTGGTAATTTATGCTCAACCCAGTAACTAAAAAATATAGAAGTAGAATACTATTTCGAGTCCACAAGTTGCTTGTGTCCTTAAAGAATTATAATCCACTCACTGTTGCCAAGGTTTTGAGTTATTTCCTCTAAAAAAGATAAAGTTGATTTTTTTAATATATAGATTGTTTTAGTAAAGTTTTTAGAATATTCTAGAGTAGTATATAGGATAATCTAAGATATTCTGGAATAGTAGATAATGTTACTAGAATTTTCTTATAGATGTTCTAGAGATTAAATTTTTATAGTGAATCATAAAATTGTCTAGATCTTGTAGTATCTAGAATCATCCATAGGAAAATATAAATAAGAATAGTCTTGTACATTTGTAACTACCAAAACTCAAATCCAAATTGAAAGTGATTCAAGAGTGTTCTTCCATAATCAAGTTTTTCCTTTCAAAATACTTCCTTCTCCTTTCTAGCTTTCTCTTCTTTAGTTGAATCTTTCAATTTTAGCTAACGATCTTAGGCTAACAAAAGGTCTTTTGAATTATTTCTCTACATTGTATCAAAGTCATAGTGATACTTTGGCTTTTGGATCTTATTTCAAGGTCGAATTGATGATAGATTCACTTAGTTTATGTAGATTAATTTTAGTGGTCATATCAATGTATTGGGAATGGAGTTGTTGAACCAATCTAATAACAAGGTATGAAAAATATGTATAGAGGCATACCTTATGGATGAAGATTTGTGGGATGTTTTTAATGGGTGTAATACAAGTCATCTTGCTGACGGATCAAAAAATAATAGCACATACATAATGTGAAAACATATTAATGTAAAGACAGAGTTCATTTTGAAAAAAGAAAATCTCCTCTGATTTATTTGATCATATAAAAAAAATGTAAATCAACTCATGAAATATGAAGGACCCTCGATTGTTTGTTCAACAAGAAGAATGAATCTCGCCTACAAATTTGAAGAATGAATTGGCTAAAACTATCCAAGAAAATTTTTTTATCGCCGATTTTTTTTTTAAGATTAAGAACTTATGTTCTGAGATATTTTACTGAATTTAGAGGAGGCTATTTCTGAAGCATGAATGAGAAGAATTATCATTCGTGGTTTAAAATTTGAATACATTTTATTGGTGACGTCGATTCAAGGATTGACTCAACAACCATCCTTGGAGGAATTTGTGAATTTGTTATCGTTATAGGAGTTACTAGCCAAACAATTAGTTGGTGTATTCATCAAAAATGGGAAAGAAATGATCTTGTTGCTATCAAAACAAACTTTAAAAAAATTAAGAGATATATTGCACGATCAATTGTTTGGTAATTCAAAACTCGTTTGGAAAAAAAAAAAGAAAGAGTCTTTCTAACTATTATGGTAAGAAGTCTCTCAGATGTTATCGATATGGCAATATAAGACACATAAAAAGATATTTCTCAGCAAAGAAAGCAAATGACTCAAATTGAAAAAGAAGACCGAAAAAGGTGCTCAGTAGCTGAGACTCGAGCAATAGATGTCATAGCTTTCATCAATTTTGAAAGAAGTCTATGATCAATCATCTGTCATATCAAGGTTAATCACTATTACGGGTCAAATATTTTAAGCAAATTGAAAAATAAAAGACCAAATAGATAAAGAAGCTGAAATTAAAGTTTCAATTTCAAATGGAGAGAAAGATGGTATGATCTTTGAAAGCTCTAAAACTGATAAATAGACTATTAAAGAGCTAAAAAAGGAATCTGTTGATGAATTCTATTATATTATTGAGGCTTCATAAGAAATCAATGATCAAATCATTATTGACTTTTTGGCATTACTCTCGATAATACAACTAGAGGGAAGCTAAGAGAAAAGGGGAGTCAAGAAACTCACATAACAATAACTTATGCGGTTTGTAAAGATCAAAGAGGACTATTGTCAAGCCATTCTGCTACAGAAATGAAAATTTTATTAACACATATCCTTGTTTCTTTGCAGGACCATTTGAATATGGAAAACCTTCATCATCGGAAGAACTAAGAGGAGTCTCAAGAAAGCTATTGAGATCTATTCCAAGTAATGTTTAAAAGCTTAGATTGAGTTTTTGTGTAACAAGCGTGGGGTAATTTTTAAACAAATAACTTTAAAGGAAAGTTAATTTTTTGGAATATAATAGGTTGTTCTAGTAAAGTTTCTAGAATATTTCATACTAGTATATATGATATTCTAGAGTAGAATATAATGTTCCTAAAAAATTTTTTATAGATGTTCTAGAGATTAGATTTTTATAATGAATCATAGAATTGTCTAGATCCTGTAATATCTAGAATCAATCATAAAATTGTCTAGACCATGTAATATCTAGAATCATTCATAGAAAAATATAAAATAAGGATGGTCTTGTACATTTATAACTAACCAAAATCCCAAATTGAAAGCAATTCAAGAATGCTCTTCCATAACCTTCTTCTTTTCAAAATACTTCGTTCTCTTTTCTAGCTTTCCCTTCTTTAGTTGAATCTTTCAATCTTAAGTAATAATATTGTGCTAGTAGAAGGCCTCATCGATTATACTTTTTTTTTGCTATATTTCTCTACATTTTTTTCTTGAATAGAATGGACAAATATTTTTATAATAACGACAATGCAAATTACAAAGCTTTGATGAACTCAACAAACGGACCAAATCACACGATATTTATATTTTATTTGAAAATAAAGCACAAAGAAGAATAGCTATTATTTTTTTTTTCGTATTTCAATATTTTAAAATCTGAGGCAAAACCTTGGAATTTGTAGACAATAAAAAGATGAGAGAGAGGTGTCATTCAAAATGTGCCTTTTTTTATTCAACTCAAACATTGGGTGTGTTTGGTAGGGAGGAAAATATTTTTTGAAAAATATTTTTAAATTTTTTCATATTTGGTTGGCTTAAATATTTTGGAAAATATTTTCCAAACCAATTCATTTTTCTCAAATTTAAGAAAAATGACTTCCTTCCAAAAATTAAGCAAAACATTTTCCAAAACTCTCATCCAATTTCAAATTGATTTTTAAAAATATTTCACATTTTGAAAATTTTATTTTTTACCCATTCCTATTCCAACCCACCCAATCCCCCCCACCCCCACCCCCTCCAAAAAATAAAAAAATAATTCAAAAAAAATTAGATTTTAAAAAAATTATTTTTTTACTCCACCTCAACCCCCAACCCCTCCCTCGCCCCACCACCATACAAAAAACATTAAAAATTTATTTTTATAAAAATTTTAAATTTTGAAAATTTTAATTTTTTACTCCACTCTACGCCCCCATCCCCTGCCCCCCACCCACCCCATACAAAAAAATAAAAAAAATTATTTTTACAAAAATTCCAAATTTTGATAATTGTTTCCTCCACCACATGGCTCCATTCCGTCCTCCCCCACCCTCCCAATCCCCATACAAAAATAGTTTTAAAAAAAAATTTGTCACACCCTGGGGGTACCCTTGCGTGAGTGACACTTGAAGAACCATTTCTGATTTCGCAAATGAATCACCTGGCCTCATCGTCACTTCAACTCAACAGCGGAAGAAATACTCAAATATAAAGGCATCATATGGATGGATATAACTCTGTTAAAACATAGTTTCAATGAATAAGTTTGGAAATTAAACATACTCAACAAATTCTCTACTCAGTGTCTATGAAGCCTCTACCTCTAACATCTAGATGGTACCATGACAGGTCATGACTACCCAACTCAAGGAAATAAAATACTCAATCGAAAGCAGAAAATAAAAAGGGGCTCCTCCAGAGAGCAAGAAGGGTCCACCAACTCTGAGAGTATACTGCAGTGGACCTTAATGATATGTGGGTTGGAGTCTTCTATCACCTGTATTTGCATCATGAAATGATGCAGGTCCAAATAGATATAGTACATAAAATATACTTGTATGTAAAATGACTCAATAAAGTAAAGATCTACTCACTCACCTCAACTCAAGCATCTGACAACTTAACTCAATAAATATGCAAGTTTTAAAATAGATCATGCTTTTAAATAAATGGACTCACTAGTGTTAACTCAGTTTAAAATACTATGCTCAATTAGTGTTTGCTTAGGAGTTTCTCTTAACCAACATCCAATCCTACCACCTTTAGTTTGGTGATGCACAACAAAGACGACGTCGTTGTCATGCCCGTCTTAAACTTGCCAAGGTAAAGGGTGATCAACTCTCTTATGGATCCATAATAAATGTCTAGTTTTTAGGACAAGAGTCTCCAGAACGTGTTATACGACTATCCTACGCTGGCAACATAGTTCTGTGAGTTTAAGTACTCATTTGCTCGCTCCCATCTCGGTGCTCGATACTTCTCCCAAGACTAAAATATGCTCAACTCATCAATCAATTCAAATCTTAATAATACACATATCAATCAACTCAAGTCTCAACCTAATTGGGTTATCTCAACTCAACTCATCTTAGTTTCTTATCAACTCAGTCATTCAAGGAAATCAATTAGACTCAACGGTCATTCAGACTCACTCAAATAGACTCATCATGAAATACAAGAAAAATGCATCAAAGGACATGCAATTACAATACCCTATGCTCATCATGCTCAATTATACTCAATTTACTCAACTCAGATAATTAAGCTCAAACCTCCACTCAGTTTATGTATAGACTTTCATAAAATCATGCAATTTGAAGTTCATGATGTCAATGCATAAAGTTTATATCTCAATCTCATATTATCAGCAGTGTAATACATCAATTATTCAGTTCATAATCATGAGAACTCAAAGTAAATGCAGAAAATTTGATATTAAGATGATAGAATTTTCAAAACTCAACTCTTATTCTCAATTTTGACTCACGTAGGTGAAAGGGGAGTGTGAACGAACTTAGTTCAACAATTTAAGAAGTCTTACATACTTGGAAATAGGAGAAGCGATCAAACCTCAGTCGATCCTCGCATTTGAACTTGAAACCCTCGTTTTCCTCTCTTCTCTGATGCTCTCAAGAACTTTCAAGCATGAATGAAAGGTAAAAATACGTTTAGAATTTTTTTAGGACTTTAATTAAGTCCAAAATGACCAAGGATTAAATTAAAAAGGGGTAGGAATGGACAGAATTTCCCCTGTTAAAACTATCGACCCAACTTACGAGACCCCGTTTATGGGCCTAAGTCTACTTACGAGTTGTAAGTTCGTCTCGTAAGTCAAGTGTCAAAATAATTTGGTTATTGAAAGGTTTCTACGAAACACCTCTACGGGTCGTAAGAGATTTTATGGGCCATAAGTGCCCCTCGTAACTCAATGTCCAGTTTTCAGAAGTTCAACCTACGAAGCCCACTTACGGGTCGTATCAACTTATATGGGTCGTCTGGTGCACTCACAATCTAACATTCTGAGAAGTCGATTTTTGAGATCTCAATTCATGAAATCATTTCTATACGAGCCATAGACCATCTCGTACCTTGGGTCCTCAGACTTAGGAAAATTTACTAAATATCAAGGTGACCTACGAGACCCCACCTACGGGTCGTAGATGACCCTCGTGTTTTTCTCCCAGTGACTTTTTTCAGTCATTTTTCTCAGTTTTCTCTGGGTCTCACCTCAGATTAGGCAGGATGAATTTGGTGGTATTACAATTTTTTTTAAAAAAATTTAAATTTTATAATTTTAAATTTTTTACTCCACCCTGCCCCCATCCCCAGTCACCCACCCCACCCCTAAAAAATAATTTAAGCATTTATTTTTAAAAAATATTTCAAATTATGAAAATATTTTCATGTCAGAAATTTTTTTTCTAAAAGATATTTTCTACTCTCTAATAAAAATAGAATTTTTTTTTCTAAAAAATATTTTCATTCATTAACAAAACAAGAGAAAAAAAAAATTCACTCACCAACCAAACATAAAAAAATGAGTTTGAAATCAACTCATTTTTCAAGAAAATATTTTTCAAAAAAATATTTTTCATAGAAAACATTTTCCTCCGTATCAAACACACCCATTGTCTTTTCCCATTCACACCACAAATACCCAAAGGACGAGGAAGAAAGAAGGAAGAGAAGAGAAATGTACCGATAACAAGAAGTATGGTCAAATGTCAATTTTTATTGTAATAATAATTAGATTATTTTGGGTAAAGACTTAATTTTGAGTCAATGGTCATTCTACAAAATATACATATTTTTTTTACCTTATCAATAATGTAATATATACTAAGTGTATCCAATCATGCAAGTAAAACTTGAAAATGATTCATAAAGGAGAATATTGTCTCTGCCTTTCTTTATGTCTTTTTTTTTTCTTCACAATCTTCACTAAGTATGAATCTGAATTAATCATGCAATTAGTGAATTGTTGGATATGACAAATCCTATCCACATCGGATGAAGAAGAAAAAATGTATCAATATATAAGTGCTCACCCAACTCCATTAGTATGAAGCCTTTTGGGATGTGTCCAAAAACAAATCCGTGAGGGATTGGCCCAAAGCAGACATTATCATACTAATATGGAGTTAGAGTGGCGGTACGTGTTGTCCTAACAAGTGGAATCAAAACGAGACTAAGAACAAGTGTTCATCTTAGCGGGTTCAGTTCTAGACGCAACATATTTGACAGTAATGAAGATTTTGTTGGAGAAACTTTTTCTAGAGAGGTCATCTGTGACAAGACATAGAATTTGCAGAGGAGATTCAACTTGATGAAGATTGTGCGAAGAAGGTGGAGCAAATTTATTTTGTCAGAAATTCAGGTCAAGGGGGAGATTTGTTGGGTATTTGTCCTGAATTTCTTACTATAATTGGGGTTTTCCTTTTAGGAAAAGAAAAATCGAATTTCTCCATATTTGGTGAATCTTTTTTCTAGTAGGAAAATAAAATTTCTCCATATTTAGCGAATCATTTTTCTAGTAGGAAAAAGTTTATGATTCTATAAAGAAAGACTCATTTCTTTTAACTTGGTAGTACTCACAATGTAGCCATAAGGGCTTGAGAGTTTTGTGTAGGGAGAGAAACGATGAGTCCCCAGTGTTATGTTAATGCTTGTGTAAACCTCTTTGTATTTCGAGTGAATTGGTAAGGTTATTTCTCTCGATGTTGTGTACTCTCTTTTATATAGTGAATTGTTCATCTCCTCTTGTGGATGTAAGTCGGATTATTGTATCTCTTTATGATATGTTTCTCATTTATCTTCATACTCATGATCTTTCAAAGATTACTTACTTCCGCATGACACCTGGTTCCTGTCGGTGCTAACATGAAATTCATATATTAAATTGTTATTACAAATAAGTTTAAAAGGAGAACTTGAATTAATTAAAGATCCTAGCTTGTATGAAAAGGCAATGTCAACTTGTCTCTATTCGACTTATAATTATTTTCTTAATAAATATAATAACCGGCAAAAATCAAAAGTTGTAATAAGATATTCTAAAAAATATATATTATAGTCTAAAAATTGTAAAAAAAAATAAAATCTAAAAAGTTATATATAAAAAACTTGCAGCAATACTAAATGACAAACACATTATAAATATTCAAGACATAAACTCACATCAATACTAAATGATAAACATATATTATTCAAAAAATAAACTTGCATCAATATCAAATCACAGATACATGAGTTTTTTATTTTATTTTTTTGGCTTTTCTAATTGACCCTTGAGCAGACTTTTCTAATTTCACCTTGATTTCCAGTGAGTACTTGAACCCTTCCCATTTTCACCATAGACTCACCAAAATCTTTAAAAAAAGTAGATCCATATTGATTAATTCTTTGTTTTTTGATATAATCTTTGGTTTCACTATCATCAAGTAAAGCAGAATCAGAAGTAAAAAGCCCTCTTCTTTTAGCCACAAGCTTATAATAAGAATTATCAAATGTCCTAACACTTCCAGGGTCCATTTCCACAAGGGTATTTTGGTCATTTGGCAGACATTTCTGTTTCAAACTTTTTATATAGTTGGGATCCAATGAGGGATCTGTATCTCCTTTTCCGGTGAAGTTGTAAAGGCGGTTGTTGAAGGAGGAACAATGAGAGATTCCAATTGTGTGAGAACCTATAAATTGTTCATTCAAAAGAAAAATATTAGAGGCCGAATTAAGATTTTTATTAAGAGAATTAATTTATTATAATATTAATACTGCATTTAGTGTAGTCTCACAAAATAGCATCTCAAAAAATAGAATATATACAAATCAAACAGTCATATTTTTAAAGAAATTACCTATATAAATATTTATTTAAATGACTTGGTAAAATGTAAAAAAAAAAATACTCAACTTAAGAAACATTAATTAATAAGTTACCTGATAATACAACAAGGTCCTTCACACTTAATCCCCTCTGCAAGAATCCTTGTTTCAAAGAAGTTATATTTGCAAAAGGAGGAATCAAATTAAATAAAGCTTCAGTTATATTTGACACACTTCCATCTCTTCTTCCTGTTTCAACTTCCCAGAATGGTCCCTTCACCTGATCACATTTTAATACACCAAAAATAAAATTACTGTCGTAATATGTTATCTGTCTTATTAATTTTTAAAATTACAAATAAGTGATCTAATAATGCATACATTGTTAGTGTAAATAATTTTACACTATCAAATTATCTTTATACGAATATTATAGCACGTTACCTATTTTGTATTCTAAGATTTCAAATATATATTTCAAGAACATTTACGTATAAATATCGTAAGAATGATCATTTGATAATGTAAATTTAAAAAAAAAATTATGTTGACGATATATAAGACTTAAACTCAAATGTATCACGTATATTTACCGCAACAGTGACATCTCTAGCTACTAAGGCAACAATATCAGCACAAGAAACAATGCCGGGGCAAGATTTTTCAAGAGCAGTCTTCACTCTATCAATAATTTGATATCCTCTTAGGCTTAAATTTGGGATTGAATCTTTCTCAGCTTGTTTTGTTGGGGAATCCAACAGAACTGATCCATCACAACCCTGCCAAAATATACATAATAAGTGTATTTGGTACGACGAAAATCAATATTTTCACAAAATAAATCTTTACATGCATGTTTTCCATGTTTGATTAAGGAGTGAATAATACTTTTCGAAATGAATATATATTAAATATTGATGATAAAATTAACATGTCTGAGAGGGTCTTGATGGAACTATTGAGTAATGAAGATCAATAAATGTCTAAAGTGTTAGTTAGAACAAGAAATATAAAAGTTAAAAGTCAAAAGAGTAAGGAAAATAACTTTCATGCAAAAATATTTTCTCCCAAAACACCAAAAAAAGACTTTTGCATGAAAAATATTTTATATAAAAAATATATTTTCTATTTTTTTTTTTAAATAAAAAGTTCCACTCTATACTGCTTTTCGCCTACTTTGTCAAAGATTTTTGTCAGATTCCATTTTCAGGTAAAATACTTTCATCAAATGCAATTCTATTCAATAGATCAAATTCAAGACTTCCGATCATTAAGAATAGAAAGTTACTTGCCACACCACCATAAATTTTTTTGTGCGATTTTTAATAAGAGAATTTCATACAAAAACACATGTTTGTGATCTCTTATATTTCGCTTCTCGGACATCTTACTGAGTTTCCCCCTCATCTTTTTGCAAAAAGCCGCTCCACGGTGGTAAATTCTCATCTTGTGTCTTGGCCAAAGTTACAATAGTAACATTTAACCCTCGAATATGTTCGAAGATCTCAAAATAATCTTTCAGTTCAGAATAGAATTCGTAAGATGAAAGTAAAAAAAAGGTCATTTTGCATACATACCCTAACAAAACAATCATGATAGTGCATTCTCAACAAAGGGGCAGCAAGACTAGGGACTCTTGATATAACATCATCAACAACTTCTTTCACTATCAATTCAACATGAGGGCATGTTTTGTGATAAAACCCTACTTTGAGTACTTCTCCATTTGCATGGTTTGAAGCAAATGCAATAAGGAAAAAGATCAATGAAATCAACAAACAATTTGCAAAATTTGAAATATTAATTGCCATTTCAATTATGGTTTGAAGAAAATGAAAAGAGGATCCTCTCCTTTTATACTTAATATAGTTAAGAATTAAATATTTTTTTCTTTTCTTATTAATTACATAATAAATTAGATTTGAAGTAGTCGTGTAAGAACATGGGTTTTCTTGACATTTGTTTATTATGTAACAAATAGAATTAATTAAAGTCCTAATTGAATCATAAAAATTATTTTTCTATTGCCTTAACGAACCTACTCATCAAACTGTGGTGTTATTCTTATTGTCTGTCTAAGATGAGGCGACAATGAGAATATTCCTCTTTTTTGGATAAAGATAATAATTTCGTGATAAAATGTGAGATTGTTTTATTTTATGTTTGGTTACAATCACTTATTTGCGTATAAATAATCTTACAATTATTTATATCATAATGTTTGTGTAATTTTTATACCAAAATTCAAAGTGAGATAATAGTTTTGAGATTTTAAAAACAATAATTTTTATGGTGTAATGGATATATATGATCTTTCCACCTTTAATTAGAGGATTCAAGTTCGAATTTTGAGAATAGATAACAAAAATTCTAACACAAGTGCTTCCTCATTTAATAGATCTTAGGGTAGAAAATTACATTCGACTTTATTAGAGGATGTGTGAATCCGAATTAGCTTTAAAATGGATATCAAACATAAAAAAGATAAAAATAAAAAGAAAGATAAAATTAAATAAATAATATTAATTTGATGCAATAGTTTAATCTATTATGAATGAATAAAGATAAAAAACATAAATTCAATTATTTATGATATATAGATATGTTAATAGTTTATGAATACATAAAGTAATAATTTGGAGTTGAATAGTTACGAGTTAAATAGTTAATTGATTAAAATTTAATTTTACAAAAGACTCTTAAATATAAAAGAAGTAATGTAATATCTCAACACAATTTTAATTACTCTTTTTCTTTTTAAATTTTCTATATTACATACTTTTATTGACAAAATATTTGATAATAGAAATTTTAGTTAATTTCAAAGTCTTAAATATTAGAAAAATAATAATATTGTTCATTTTCCTTCACAACCTAGACAATCATTTATATAAAATAGTCTTATATTATGAGTGAGTTCTAAATATAAAGAAATTTCAATTCAAAAGGGAATCTTGAAACGAAATAAGTAAAATATAAAATAATAAATTAGAAAAACACTGAAAAGACAATTCTGTCTAAAACAACTTATTTTAATAAAAGGGCAAAAAATTCAAATAACATTTCTAAGAGCCTTAGACTTTTAATATAGTATAGATAAATACAAATAATATTATTCTAGAAATATTTATATACAATTTAAACAAATAATATGAAAAGTGCGTGATACCACTACTAATCACGATACTATATCCCAAAGATTGATTTCAGTATAACTTGTTCCAAATAGTGCCTCCACTTAAAACAGCTAATTTGAGTGTGATTTTCAGTACTTTTAGTATTAATTAAAGTTTAATTAATTTTGTAGTTGACTTTAATGGTAACATGCTTGTATCAGTTAATCACATAATTTATAATTTCTTGTGACATCTAAAAGAAGAAAAGGCAATAGAATTATATGTGCTTGCTATAAACTAAGAAGCAATTTGGGAATTATTGTAGAGACGTTCATGATTAGGTGAAGGTGTTTACAAGAATGATATTTAACATTTACGATGGTCATTTGGTAACAAACATTTGCGTCATATGAAATAGCCAAGCGCGACAATTGTCACGAGTGGCGGAGCCACATTGGAGTTAGGGGGTTCATCTGAATCCCTTTCGACGAAAAATTATATTATTTATATATGATTTTTTTTTTTATGTATGTATGATAAATATTGAACCCCCTTCACTATTAGTTCGTGTGTCTACTTCTTAAATTTTGAACCCCCTTAACGAAAGTCCTGACTCCTCCACTGTTGTCACGATCTGATTTCTCGAGTCGTGATGACACCTACTATATCTCACCAGTAGGTAAATCAATCTAGGAAAAATTACAGAAATACACAACATTTGAAAACTTAATTACAATTATTCCCTACCATTTAAAAAAATTACTAAATTTCCT
>JBCEWC010007668.1:0-21097 GCA_038996855.1 Solanum aculeatissimum | reverse complement strand
ATATGTATACATGATTGTCCCATTCCCGATATTGTCCCCATAGCTTGAGTCCCAAGTCCCGAATCCCTTAGAGCTTACGTGTTATGTGTTTAGCTTCCGCGTTTTCGAAATGATGATGAGTGTGATGATGTTATGATGGCTTGATCGAGGGTCTTCGGGTCCTCTTTCGCCATGTCACATCTAGGCCCCCTATTCGGGTCATGATAATACTTCATTAAAATCATACTTTTATAGTTCATAAATAGTCATTATATCTTTCCTGGAAACATCATATCATAAGAATAGTCCATTTACTTTGCTTTCATCATAGTGTGGGTAAACATTCCCACCTTAAAATTATTATAATAAATATTAGGATTTTTATCACCCTCTTTATCATATCATCGTCATCATTATTTTCATAACATCATCATTGTCATAAAATGTGTTTTTACATACTTGAAATCATAATCATGAAATTCATAACTTCATCATAGGAGACTAGACTAATTATGGGTCCATGGACAATTGAGTCAAAATCATGCAATTGAATAAAATTCATAGAGTAAAATATGCATTTAAATCAATTTGAAGCATTAGTAAAAGAACCCACATTAAATCATTAAGACCTAATCATGCATACTTGGAATCTCATCTAGGAATCAAAATCCATGCATTCGGAATCATAGCTTAAAAGCCCATAGGAATTCATCATAAAACTCTTGATAAAAAAAAGTTTTGGATTGGACTTCATGGATGAAACTAATCCATGAATGAAACCCTGCATACCTCTAGTAGAATTCTTAAAATTGGGGAGAAAAATCTAGAAAATCCTTAGTCAACCTTCAAGCTTTAACTTCAATGAAACCCTTGGCTTAGAGAGAGAAATATTGAAAATCCCTGAGAGAAAGTTTTGAGAATTAAAGTCTTTGGATGAATTAGGAATAGTCCCTTTTAAGTACTAGGTCGGTTGGGGTAGTTACGAGGGCAAAAATGACGTAGTTTAGGGCTTAGAAGGATTGAAAAAGTCAAAAACACTCTTCATTAAAAACTGTCGGAATCATCCATAAGACCCCTCTTACGGGTCGTGAATCGACTTACGACTCATAACTCTTCTAGTAGGTCAGGGTGTCATGAAAGTTAAACTACTAGAATTGCAACTTTAGACTTACGAATATGAAGCACAACCCGTGGAAAAACTTATGGACTGTAGAGTCCTTCTTAAGGTAAGTTCAGACTTAGACAAAGTTTCAGTTCCTCAGGGCCTCCACCTATGAAATCGCTTACGGGTCTTCTGAAATGTTAAAAAAATAAATTAATATATAAGAAGGTTTAAATTAGCTTTAAGAAAATGTCAATTCATTAAAAATTTAAGCATATTAACTTTGCGTATAAACACCCCGAAAAGTGAAAAATAAATGTTGCGTCTTTAGAAAAAAAAATTTAGTTGGTTAAAACTTAATTTTTCTAATGGGTCAAAGAGTTAGAGGAAATGCATGTAACTTATTGGGACTTTGCTTTAAAAGTAAATGATTGAGTCAAATATGTATTTGTTTAGAATAGATCTTTTCATTGAGAGAAAAAATGGTTTTGACAAAAAAATTTCAACGTTAAAAGACCAAATTTTCAATACCATATGACATATATTTTGCCTTAAGAAAAAAATAAAAGAGATATGTTTCATTTCTTTTGAAAATAGTGTGTTTATTTTTAAACATGCCGACTGAAATTTTTCAAAAGAAGAATTAAATTTTTCCACTTCAAATATATAAATATCTCATAATAAAACTCATGGTTAAAAATGCTAAGCAAAAGTATATTTTTGCACTCAAAATTCGCCTTTAATAATCAAATTGTTTCACTTTAAAGCTCTCAAAAGTTACAACTTTAAAAAAAAATTACTTTTATCAGTTGCTAGAAAAGTTACATATTTTTTAAATCTTAGATTATCAAAAATAAATTATTATTATTTTTGAGTATACATATGTTTTGAAAAAAAAAAGGTTACTTCCAAATTCCACTTCTTTGAAAAAGTTATGCTTTTGCAAACTAAGAATATTAAACAAAAATAAATAAATAAGTAAATAAAATAAAACCTAACTAGAAAGTATAATTTTTTTTTTAAAATCTAATAACTATATTAAATCCTGAATTCTAAAGGAGTGGGGAGGTGATCGGCTACGTCTTAACTATCATTCTTAGTTGGTTCGTTCAAACCCAAATACAAATAAAAGCAAAGCATAAAGGTGAGTGTAAAATACTAATGTGTAAAAGGTTAGTAGAAGGATAACAACATAAAAGCATATAAAAATAAATGTGAAGCCTTGAAGTAAGGAGGAAATGTTGGAATAATTTGGATGAGCAAGCCGCTCTAGACGCGAGAAAGATGCATGTCTATTGATCACTTCTCTGATTTGGACAGAGATAGAGTCATATCATGACTCCAAACTTGCTCCGGAATGTACATGAAACAAAGAAATAAGATAAAAGTTAGCATATGGACTTTATATATATCAAAATCATGTAACAACAAATATCATGTAGTCATCTGTTAATCCAAATTTAAATTGACTTACACTAGCAATTGTGTTTCAGAGGTATCCTTCAAAAGTTTATGTAACTTGAATTTAAAGTTCAAGATTTAAACATGTTCTCCCAGACTATGAAAGAAACTTTGAAATTAAATACATGGGAAAAGGGACTAAGATTTATTGTGGACAAATTTTGTCAAAAGAGTAAAATCAACACATATTGCAATTCAGGACCAAATGCTACTAGGATTTCCTTATCGAATCCCACCTTAAGCCCCATTCGGTGCTAATCAAGTCCCACAGAATACTTCAGAACATATTCATATGCATATACATTCATAAACTTTAAAACATAACATCATCATAATAGAAGTAGCTCATTTAACTTAGCAGTCCCTTCATGTGAAGATTGTACTTTCACAAGTGAGTCCATTTTCGATGAGAATTATCCTTTCACCATCTTTAATAACATCATATAGGGTTTGGTAAAATACCTTCTGACTTTCATAAAAAATTTCACAAACTTTCATAATCATCTTATTGAAGCTCCTTACCATTCATAGCATGCATTCATTAGAGAATTTAACTTAAAACATGATGTACTAAGGCAAGTAAGCTTTAAAACATGCAATTTAAGAGAATTATGCTTAAATATAATAAAACTCATCAATTTAAACCATTCTCAAAGTAGCCCACCATAATCCTTCAAAACTCTAGATAGGGAAACATGAAATTCATCTTCTAAATCAATAATCTCCTAGCATATCATAATATCGCATTCTATATAGTTCATAAAATTAAAAATAAATTTAAATATCAACATTTAAGGGTACTTCATGCAACTCATAAAGTTACCATAACGTGAAAGTAAACAAAATAAGAAACATACTTGAGCTTTGTGGATGAAAGCAATCCAGAAATCAAATCTACATACCTTGATAAGAATCCTAACAAAGAAACTTGATGGGGAAGAAGACTCTAAAACCCTAGCTTGCCTTCCTAGTGTTGTCATGATCCGAGCCTACAGCCTAGCGATAACACGACGAATGAGAAACCTGAAGCCACCTCACCAAAGCCTTTTAGAATTTATTAAGCATTCATGGGTATGTAACCAAAATAAAGTGGAATTTAAAAATGGGAAATGGGACTAAGGAAATATTTGACATCAAACTTTAACATAGAAATCAACTTACATGTCGTCCAAACATACCAACTAGATAAACACTTGGTGAGAACTAAGACATTCTCAAAGCTCACCCTCAAGTATAAGTGTCAGGAGATATAACAAAAAAAGTAAGTCTTAAAATAAGGTACATCTCAAGAAGTAAAATATCCTAAAGTATAATAAGCATGAAAAAGGAGGTGTAGTCCCCGGACTAGAGGGCTCACCGATCAAACTAGTCTTGAACATTTGAAGTCTAGCCACATGCCGAAGAAGGAGGAATGTTGGTCCCTACATGGTGATATCATGTAGGCAAAATATGTGCAAATACTTTGGAATGTACTAAATATGTAGGATTCAAATGCAATATATGAAACTGTAATGACATCATTCATGCAATTGTAATGCCATCATCCATGAAAAGTAATGGCATCATGCATGAAACTATAATTCCGAATCGAATCTCTTTAGAAAGAAGATCTTTTGTCTCATGGTAGCCTGCTCCAGTCCCCTTGCCATCATGCATGAAAATTATAATGTCATTGTGCGTGAAATTGTAATGTTATTATTCAAAACCTGCATAGTCATATTCACAGAGTATAGCTCAATATGGAATAAATGATCAATGCATCATGTGAAGACTTGATTTGAAGTAGAATAATAATCATTTACATAACTTTGTGGTAAAAGATCATAACTGATATTTAAGACCATGAGAACTATTATATGAAAATCAATGTAACCCCTTATGTTGGCATGAGGAGTACACTTACCGAGTGGAACTCCATCAACTCATGCATGCATATCTTAGCTTTAACTTCGCTATTGTGGATCTACTAGCTTTAGCCTATAAGGGATCCTATGGTAGCACATAGTTAATGAGATAAGAGGTTGCTACTAAGATTCCCCACCGAACCCTGCCTCAATGCCTCATTCAGTGTTAACTCAAGTCCCATAAAATGCTTATAACAGAATCATATACACATAAATATTTATAGACTTTGAAACATGCTTTAAAATCATAGGAGTATCTCATTAACCTAGGGATTCACTCAAGTGAGAATTAGTCTTTCACACTGAGGGTCCATCTTAAACATCATTATCACGACCCGGACCTAGGGCCTAGCTGCGACACGGCGAATGTGACACCCAAAGGCATCCCATCCAAACCTCATGTTCATATCATAAGCATACATAAGAGAATAAGAAAGTGGAAGTGTATAGAAATAACATGTCATAGTTCTCATAAGGAATATATATCCATCCATGGTCCAAATCATGCCTCTACATCATAGATCTTGGTGGGAACTAACACATAGCTCACTAGCTCATCCTCAAGATGTACATCAAATAAATGAAAGATAAAGTCTTTAACAAAAAATAAAAAAAATCATCATGAGATTTGTTCCTGAAACATGGGAATTGACCAACAAGTCTTCAAGCTCAAAATCTGAATCTAGCCATGAAATAAAATAGTCTTTTCGTTATTTGTTCCTACATGGTTAGGTCATGTAGGTAAAGAAGTATGCGTTAGTAAATAGAATGCACTAAGTATGTAGGTATGTCATGAACCAAAGAACATGATAATAATATAAATATGCATAATCATAAACTATAGAATTAGGTACAATATGTGTGATCATGCAAGTTAAAATGATATGAAGAAGCATAATAAAAATCCACTTATCATCATTACATACATATGTGGGAATAAAATCATAACCGACATTCATAAAACCATGTGGACTATTACATGAAATCTTGATGTTCACTCTTATCGAGTTAAGAGAAGTCCACTTTGCCAAGGTAAACTTTATTCTTATCGTATAGGCTCTATCCTAACACAGTGAGAACCATCATTTGACCCCATCCTTTAGGCTATATCCTATCACGATGAGTATCCATTAAAAGTTATATGGATGCATTATCACACCTTTAAGGGATAAAATATAAACATCATTCCTATGGTGACACATAGTTATGGGACTATGGTATCTACCAAAGCCCTCTCGGTGCTAATTCATATACCATGAAATACTTTAAATCATGCATATACATAACTTTCAACATAGTTCGTGCTTCATTAAAATCATGCTTTCATAATTCATAAACAGACATCATAGCTTTCATATAATGTCATTTCGTAAGAATAGTCCATTTACTTTACTTTCATCATAGTATGGGTAGACAATCTCACCTTAAAATTATCATCATAAAAATTAGGATTTTCATCACCCTCTTTATCATAGCGTCATCATAGTTTTCAAACCATCATCATGGTCATAAAATATGCTTTTACATACTTAAGATCAAAATCATGAAAATCCATATCTTTATCCTAAGGGACTAGGGCTAAATGTAGGTTCATGGACAATTGAATCAAAATCATGCAAGTGAATAGGATTCAAAGCGTAAAATCTACATTAAAATCAATTTAGAACATTAGCACAACAACTCATATCAAAATGTTAAGCCCTAATCATGCATACTTTGAAATATTATACTTTTGCTTGAAAATCCCATACATCATGAAATTCATGCATAATTAGTCATAATCATCATATAGAAACAATAATCCATGCATTAGGAATCATAGCTTAAAAGCCCAAAAGAATTCATCATAAAACTTTGATAAAAGAAGGTTTTGAATTGGGCTCTATGGATAAAACTAATCTATGAATGAAGCCCTACATACCTCAAGTATAATCCTTAAAATTGAGGTGAGAAATTGGAAAATACTTGGTCAACCTTCAAGCTTTAGCTTCAATGGAACCCTTGACTTAGAGAAAGAAATATTGAAACCCTTGGAAGAATTTTGAGAATTAAAGTCTTTGAATGACTTAGGGAATAAGACTTATATAGACTAAGTCGGTTAAGGTAGTTAGGGTAGCCAAAACGATGTAGTTTAGGACTTAGAAGGATTGAAAAATTTAAAAACGCCTTTCATTAAAAACTGTCGGAGCAATCCATGAGACCCCTCTTACGGGCCATGGAATGACTTATGGCTCGTAACTCATATCATAGATCAGGGTGTCAAAAAATTTGATCCACTAGAATTGCAAGTCCTAACTCACGAACATATAGCACGACTCGTGAAAAACTTATGGGTTGTAGAGTCCTTCGTATGGTAAGGTCAGACCTCTATGGACTTTTCCTGCCTTCAACTTTCCAAGCCTATAAACATGAGGGGTTTTACAATCATTAAGGGGCATCTTAATAACTTCATAACATTCATTTAACTTTCTTGAATATCAATTGAAAAACCTCTTAGCATTCGTAGTACACCTCATCATAAAACTCAACTTTAATCTTAGTGGACTCATGCAATAAACTTTAAAACGTGTGACTCAAGAGTAATATGCAATTAACATGATAATATTTATCAAATCAAACCATTCTTGAAATAACCCACATTATCATTCAAATCCTAGATAAGGAAATCATGAGATTCAACTTGAAAACTATAGAAATTCATAGCATATCATTACATTGCATCATTATAGTCAATATAACTGAAAATACATCATTATAACATCATTTAAAGCAAACCCATAAAATATCATAACTTAAAGAAAAGGTAAAAGGTAATATTATTGGACTTTGCGGATGAAAAGAATCCACAAATCAAACCCACATATCTGATTAAGAACCTAACGAAACTTGAAGCTTGTAAGAGAACTTAATGGAACCCTGTTAGGAGGAGATAGGGCTAATGTGGGAGGAAATGAATCCAAAACAACAAAGTATTAGGCTTAAGATACAGGGAAAGGTTGAAAATACCCTTTATTAAAAACTGTCAGATCTAAACCACGATCACCATTTACGGGTCGTACATTGAGCCACAGGTCGTAGAAAGGAGGGTCTCATCCTAGTTACATTTTTAAACTTCTAAAATTTTCTTTGAAACCCAAATTACATGTCCCTTTTACGACTCATAGAATGGTTTACGAGTCGTAGATCCTTTTGTGGTTTCCTATCCATACTTAGAAAAATTCCCAAACTCAGGACCCCAATCCAAATATCCATTTACGATTTGTAAATAGGACTATAACTCATCTTGTTTGTTCGTAGTTCAAGTTTCATAAATCCATATTTTGATCAACTCGAACCATAATATAATATTCTCTCTTTACGGTTAGTAGTTCTTTTTACGGACAGTAAATACCCCTCGTATCTTGCCCTCACACTTAGCAAATTTTCCACCCTGACTAATCCCATCCACGAACCTTGTTTATAACCCATGGTTTGAACCACGAGCCATAAATGAGGCTCATAATTTGGTTTGCAAATTTATAGTTCCACTTTTTTGTACTTTTTGACTTCCTAACTTGCGGGGTCTTACATTATCTCCCCCTTGAAAACATTCATCCTTGAATGTACTAAACGTAAGCTCTAAAGAATTTATGAAGCAGCTAACAACCCAACATGAATGAAAAAATGCAACTTAAACATTTTTTCATAAAATTTTCAAACTCATGTTTCAATATCATTTAAAAATAGTCTCATAAGTATATGAATATGCATAAACAACATAAAAACTGAAATGCAAGGAGTTTTGAGGTGTTTGGGCAAGAAGAACTTAATACCTTAGACGTGAGTAGAGGGAAATAGATAAGGGTATTGCTTCATCATATCCGCTTTCGGTTCCCATATTGTACTTCCAACTTGTTGATTCCTCCAAAGAATCTTGACATATGCGACCTCTTTGTTTCTCAACCTCTTCATATGTCAGTCTAGGATCTCAACTGGTACTTCTTCATAAGTCAAATTCTCTTTAATACTCACATTCTCCAATGAAATAATGGAATTTGGATCACCCATGAATGTCCTCAACATTGACACATAAAACACTGGATGAATCATACTCATCTCTAATGGAAACTACAATTCATAAGACACTTTGCCAACCCTCCTAACAATTTTATAAGGCCCTACATATCTAGGGATCAATTTCCCTTTCTTGTTAAACCGGACCACACCCTTTATGGGTTACACCTTCAAATAGACTCAATCATTGACATTGAACTCAAGGTCCCTTCTCCTAACATCGAAGTATGACTGTTGTCAACTTTGAGCCGTCTTTAACTTCTCCCTTATGAGTTTCACTTTTTCCATAGAATCCATAACCAAGTCAGGTCCTATCAAGGTCATTTTACAAAATTCAAACTAGCCCACCAAAGATCTACATTGCCTCTCATACAAGGCCTTGAACGGTGCCATCTCAATGCTAGAGTGATAGTTATTGTTGTAGGCAAATTTTGTAAGTGGTAAGTGCTTATCCAAACTTTCTTTGAAATCCAACACACAACCCCTTAATATATCTTCAAGTGTTTGAATTGTCATCTTGGCTCGCCCATCGATTTGAGGATGGAAAGTGGTACTCAACTTTACCTTAGTGCTAAGATCCCTTTAAATGATCTCCAAAAATGAGAGGTGAATTGAGCTTCACAATCCAATATAATGAAAAATGGAACCCGATGCAACCTCACCAACTCCTGAATATACAACTTAGTATAATCGTCAGCAGTAAAAGTTTTCTTGACCAGTAGGAAGTGAGTCGACTTTGTCATTCTATTGACTATCACTCAAATGGAGTAAAATTTCCTCTTAGTCTTGGACAAACCAACTACAAAATCCATGTTGAGCTCTTACCACTTCCAAGTGGGGATCTAAATGCCTTGGGCTAGGCCACCCGACCTTTGATGTTCAACCTTAACTTGTTGACAATTGAGGCATTCGGCCATGAACTTTGCAATGTCCTTCTTCATTTCGTTACACCAATACACCTCCCTTAGGTCTCCATACATCTTAGTGGAAGTAGGATGAATAGAATAGGATGAATTATTAACATCCTTTAAAATCAAGTTTTTCAACCCATCCATATTCGGTACACGCAATCTACCTTGGTAACAAAGAACTCCATCTCCTCGTTGTGAGAAAAACTCCGATTTAACTTCCTTCACAATTGTCTTCAATTCAACCCAAGTGGGATCAAGATCTTGCTTAGATTTAACATCTACAATAAATGAAGATTCGGTACCACTCAATACCATCATACCACCATTTTCAGCATCACTCAACCTAACCCTCAATCTAGCCAACCTATGAACTTCTTTTGCCAACTCTTTTTTCCCTCTTCAATATGAAACATACTACCCATAGATACCCTACTAAGTACGTTAGCTATCATATCGGCCTTACTCGGATGATATTTCACACTCATGTCATAATCTTGAAGAAGTTCTAACTACCTTCTTTGTCTTAAGTTGAGGTCCATTTGAGTGAACACATGTTGGAGACTTTTATAATTAGTGAAGACATCGACATGAACCCTATACAAGTAGTGATGCCAAATCTTCAATGCAAATACCACGATGGCTAACTCAATTATATGTTGGGCAGTTCTTTTTATGCACATTCAATTGCCTTAAAGCATAAGCAATCACTTTTCCATGTTGCATAAACACACAACCTAAATCAACCCTTGAGATATCAGAATACACAATAAATCCTTTGGTACCCTCCAGCAAGGTCAAGATTGGAACCGAAGTTAACCAATCCTTCAAGGTTTGGAATCTCTTCTAACACTCATCAATCCACATAAATTTTACTTTCTTTTGAATCAACCTTGTCAATGGTGATAAAATGGAAGAGAACCCTTCAACAAACCTCTTATAGTACTCGGGTAGACCAAAGAAACTCCTAATGTTCGAAGGAGTCAATGGTCTAGACCAATTCTTTACCACTTTCGTCTTCTTAGGATCCACTTTAATCTCTTCACCAGACACTACATGCATAAGAAATGCCACCTCTTCCAACCAAACTTTACACTTGTTAAATTTGGCATATTGCCTCTCCTTCAAGGCTTGAAGCACAATTCTGAAATGGTTCATGTGCTCTTCCCTGCTCTAAGAATAAATTAAAATGTCATCTATGAAGACAACCACGAATACATCAAGGTAGGGCTTGAACACCCTATTTATTAGATTTATAAAAATTGTTAGTACATTAGTCAAACCAAACAACATCACCCATAAATTTGAAGTGTCCATACCTTGTCTTGAAAGCAATTTTGGGAATATCACATTCCCTCACTCTTAGTTGATGATAACTGAACCAAAGATCAATCTTGGAGAAGTGTTTAGCTTTTGCAGTTGGTCAAACAATTCATCTATTCTTGGAAGGAGATACTTGTTCTTGATGGTTACCTTGTTGAGTTGCCAGTAATATATGCATATACAGAGTTATCCATCTTCCTTTCTCACAAACAACACCGGAGTACCCCATGGAGACCTACTTGTCCTAATGAAACCCTTCTCCAACAAATCCTTCAATTGCTCCTTCATCTCTTTTAATTTCACCGAGGCCATTCAATAAGGAGGACTGGAGATAGGTTGAGTATTGGAAAGGAGATGTATGTCAAAATCTATTTCCCTTTCAGGAGAAACACTGGTTAATTTTTCAGGAAAGCTATCAGGCAACTCCTTGACAATGGGAACCTCGAAGAGATATCTCTAACCCTCATTAGGTGATAGGGACACCCCTTGAAAATCATCTTATGGGCTCTAAGATAGGAGACAAATCGACCCCTACATTCTGAACTACTACCCTTCCACTCAAGAATGGACTCATTGGGGAATTGGATTTTGAGTCTACGAATTTGACAATCTATAGAAGCATAAGAGGCACACAACTAATCTATCCAAATAATGACATCAAATTCAACCATAGAAATTTCTACTATATCTCAAGGGATAACTTTATGCAAGATAGACACGGGACAACTTCTATAGACTTTTTTTTGCAACAATCGACTCACCTACGGGACTACAAACTTTGAAGGGCTCAACTAAGACTCAGAGATATGCATTGAATCTATTAGAAAGGAATGGAATTACAAAATACAAATTGTCTCTTGGATCTAACAATTCATACACATCAAAATCATAAACTTTCAACATACCGACAACCATATCCAGAGTCTTTTCCACTTATTGGCGAGCATGCAAAGCATAAAACCAACTGTCCTTTGGAGCACCTCCTTGAGCTTGACCACCTTGGACTTGAGTCTTAGCACCATCACTCTTACACTCTCTAGCATGATGATTGGGGTTGCCATATTTGAAGCATGCATTGGAGCCGGCTAGACATTCCCCTTTGTGAGGCCTTCCACACTTTGCACAATTTGGGGAGGATTGGGCACCCGGACCTCCTTGTGATTTGGGGTTGGACCTCTTGTACTTGTTGAACCTAGGAGGAGTATCATTGGTTGAACCCATTTATCATACCATACTTTGGCAACGACTTTGAGTTTATAGGCCACAAGCTCGACCTTTTCTTCTGGTTGCACCCCCATGATGGTCACAATCCAATAGGCCTCATCAAAGAACTCTACCAAATGCTTAACAACCTTGGAACCATGATAATCGTACGGGTTCATTCTCATGAAATACCAAATCCTATTGCCAGGGTAGGAGCATAAGGAGGAAGGACAACCTCCCGAGTAGCTTGGTTGGCCAAGACTTGGGCCAACATGGAGAAGGCAACATGGAACTTCGTATGAGAAACTCCCTCTTCTTAGGGATGTGAAGGGACTTGATCCTTATTCATGTCCCTTAGTTGAGGACCTTTTCTCGATGCATGATCTAGAAAATGGCAAAGAGAGTGTTGTTCAATAAGGAAAACCTTAGGCAACTTCTAAAGGTACGACATAAATTATGAAGAAGATAGTCTCTCACTCATGATGGTGGTACACTTCACAACCATGAACAAGACTCTATTCGACACGATATGTTGGACATTCAAGGACTATTTCAAACTCTCATGCTCTAATACTAAGTTTTTTGTGACCCGAGCCTAGGGCCTAGTCATAATACGATGAATAAGGGACTCGAATACCTCACCCAAGCCTTTTGGCATTCATTAAGCATTCATAGTTGTGTAATCAAAATAAGGAAAAATTTAAAAATGAGAAATAGGACTAAGGAAATTGTAATGACTTGAGCCTAGGGCCTAGTCGTCACACGATGAATGAGACACCCGTAGGCACCTTGCCCAAGTCATCTTAGCATGTCAAGCATTCATAGGACAAAAACTCATACATTTGCGGAAGTAAACAGGATAGGGTCTATGGGATATAATTTGAAATAAAAACATCATCTTAAGCATACATAACGTCCATAAACATACCAACTAGACCATGGATAAACAAGAATCGATAAACGGTCGGTCTCCCTCAAATAGAAAAGATTCCAAATTTAAACAATATAGAAAGTAAAAGTCTCCAAAGCCAAACATACATCATGTCTGAAATACATAGCAAGAAAGGAAATAGGTTGAGTCCCAAAGTAAGGGTTCACCACAACAAAACTAGTCTTGAAGCATCGGAAGAACTAGCCATGAGCCAGGGTAGGAGAGTTTGTCCCTACATAGTGAAATCATGTAGGTAAAATATGTTTTAGTACTTTTGAAATGTACTACGTATGTGAGATGCAATGCAAGTATGAAGTTGTAATGCCATCATTTATAAGGTAAAGTTTTAAATGCATGAAATGGTAAGGACAATATTAACATGAGCTTAAGTATGCAAAAGAAATTACGTTCAATACGAGTAAGAGAAAGGCATGAATGAAACACATGTGATGAAATGTGATATCGATATCATACTTTTGTAGGAATAGATCGTAACCGACATATAAGACCATGTAAGCTACTACATGGAATTCAACATAACCCCCTACATTGGCACGGAGAGTCCACTTGCCGGGTGTAACTCCATCACATAGCATGCATCATCATATATAATAATTGGCCTACATGGACCCACTAGCCTAGCCTACAATGGCTCCTATGGTGACACATAGTTAATGGGGCAAAGAGTTGCTTCTAGGGTTCCTTTATCGAACCCCACCTCAATGTCTCATTCGGTGCTAACTTATCCCACAAAATCTTTAAAATATATAGTTAGTCAAATTATGACACTTAGAATCATAAGTAGCAATCTCAAGAGTAGCTCAAAACTTAAGGAATCACCAAGTGAGAGTTGTCTTTTCATCTTGGGGACCATCATTTAGGGCATTGTCAACATACTTATATCTTTGACAAATCATCAACTTAAAACCTTTCTTTTGTGACTTACTTATCATCACATAACATGCAAGGATTGTCTTTAAACTTAGTGGGCTTAATCATAAGTTGAAACATTCATAAATCATGAGGTTCATGTATGATCATGAGAAAATATGCTTACTCAAAACATGCAAAATAGCCCACACATCAACATTTAATGCATTAATCATTTGGGTCATCATCCTTGATTCAAAACTGATGAAAATACTTGATATACATCTCATGGTAACATTAAAGGCATATTATAACATAAATCATCATAAAATCAACATTAGCATGCATGGTAGTATTTAAGGAACTTAAAGAAAAGGTAAAAACTTAGAATGTAGGACTTTATGGGTGAAAGGAGACCCACAAATCAACTCACATACCTTGGGTGAAGTCTATGAAGAAGGAATTTGTTGATATGGAAGAGACCCTTGAAAACCCTAGCCTTCTTCGCTTGTTCTTGGAAAGGATAAATGCCTTAGAATTTTTGAGAAAGTGGAATAATGATAAAGGAATGGGAATCTAAGGCTTTAAGCTCTTAATAGGGGCCTAAAAATGACATAGTTTAAGATTGGAATTGGTGGAAAGGACAAAATTTACCTTCATTAAAACTGTCGAACCCAATCTACGAGACCCAAATTACGGGCCATGGATGGGACCACGAGTCGTGGTTCTCATCGTCCTGTTCTTCTTTTCCAATCTTTAGAAACTGGTTACCAACCACCAACCATGAAACCCCATTCCACGGGTCGTACATCAATCTACGAGTCGTGGATTGCCTCATGGAGTACTTCCATACTTAGCAAATTTTTTACTTTTCTGGACCTCATCTACAAAAGCTATCTACGGTCGTGCATGGGACTACGGGTTGTCCTGTTGGTCGTGGATTTTAATTCAAAAACTCTAAATTTCCTTCATGTTTAGAACTCATACCTACGACACTATACACGACCCATGTTTCCTTCCACGGTCCCTGAATGACTTTCGTGGACCACTTTACACTTAGAAAATTTTCAAATTTCTGAGGCTCTCATCCACGAGCTTGGTCTACGGCTCGTGGTTCATACCACGGGTTGTGAACTTGGCTTCGTGAACTGACCCTTGAGCATTTCTAGCCCAACATTTCTACACTATCTATGCTCCTAGCTTAAGGGTCATGACAATAATATTTGACATCAAACTTTAACGAAGAAATCAGCTTAAACATCTTACACGTCATTCAAACATACCAACTAGATAAAGACTTGACAGGGACTAAGACATGTTCAAAGCTCACTCTCAAGTATAAGTGTCAAAAGATATAACATAGAAAGTAAAAGTCTCAAAATAAGGTACAACTCAAGAAGTAAAATATCCAAAAGTATAATAAGCAAGAATAAGGAGGTGTAGCCCTGAACTAGAGAACTCACCAATCAAACTAGTCTTGAACGTTCGAAGTCTAGCTACGTGTCGGAGGAGGAGGAACGTCAGTTCCTACATGATGATATTATGTAGGTAAAATATGCATTAGTACTTTGGAATGTACTAAGTATATGGGATGCAAATACAACATATGAAATTATAATGCCATCATGCATGAAATTGTAATGTCATCCTTTAAAATATGCATAGTCATATTCGAGGAGTATAGCTCAATATAGAATAAATGGTCAATGCATCATGTGAAGGAATGCTTTGCAGTAACATAATCATCATTTACATAACTTTGTGGGAAGAGATCGTAATTGATATTTAAGATCATGTGAGCTACTACATGGAATCCAACATAACCCCCTACGTTGGCACGGGGAGTCCACTTGCCAGTGGAACTCCGTCAACTTATGCATGCATATCTTAACTTTAAATTAACTATTGTGGATCCACTAGTCTTAGCCTACAAGGGCTCTTATGGTAGCACATAGTTAACGAGACAAGAGGTTGCTACTAAAATTCCCTTACCGAACCCTGCCTCAATGCTTCATTCGATGCTAAGTCAAGTCCCACGGAATAATTATAACATAATCATATATACATAAACATTTATAGACTTTGAAACATGTTTTAACATCATAGGAGTAGCTCATTAACTTAGGGATCCACTCAAGTGAGAATTGGCCTTTCACATTGAGGGTCCATCTTAAACATCACTAAGGTACATCGTAATAACTTCATAAACTTTCATTTAACTTTCTTAAATGCCAATTGGAAAGCCCTTTAGCATTCATAGCACGTTTCATCATAAAACTCAACTTTAATCTTAGTGAGCTCATGCAATAAACTTTAAAATGTGTGACTCAAGAGTAATATGCAATAACATGATAATATTTATCAAATCAAATCATTCTTGAAACAACCCACTTTATCATTCAAAACCCTAGATAAGGAAATCATGAGATTCAACTCGAAAACTATAGAAATTCATAGCACATCATTACATTACATTATTATTGTCAATATAACTGAAAATACATCATTAGAACATCATTTAAAGCAAACCAATGAAACTCATAAAATCTCATAACTTAAAGAAAGGTAAAAGGAAATATTATTGGACTTTTAGATGAAAGGAATCCACAAATCAAACACACCTACCTGATTAAGAAGTCTAAAGACACTTGAAGCCCGGAGGAGGACTTGATGAAACCCTAGCTCCCTTCTTCTTTCTTGAAGGAAACTTTTAACTTAAACATTGAGAAAAATTTAGAGTGGGATAGAATGAGGATGTTTAGGAGGAGTTAGGGATAATATGGGAGGAAAAAAATCCAAAATGATGAAGTATTAGGATTAGAATACGGGAAAAAGTCAAAAATACCCTTCATTAAAAACTATCAAATCCAATTACGGGTCATAGATCGGACCATAGGTTGTAGAAGGGGGGTCTCGTCCTGGTTACATTTTTAAACTTCTAAAATTGTCTTTGAAACCCAAACTATGAGTCCCTTTTATGACTCGTAGAATGGTTTACGAGTCGTAGACCCTTTCGTGGTTCTTATCCATACGTAGAAAAAAATTCAAACTCAAGATCCCAATTCACGCATCCTTTTGCTACTCAGAAACAGGACTGCGACTCGTCTTGTTTGTTTGTAGTTCAAGTTTTTGATCAATTCAGACCTCAATATATGATTCCCTTTTTACGGTCCATTGTTCCTTTTACAAACCGTAAACACCCCTCATACATTGTCCCCACACTTAGCAAATTTTCTACTCTGACTGATCCCATCCACAAGCCTTGTTTACGACCCGTGGTTTGAACCACAAGTCGTAAATGAAGCTCATAATTTGGTCTACAAATTTCAAGTTCTACTTTTTTGCACTTTTTGACGTCCTAACTTGCGAGGCCTTACAAATGTCTTGAGAGGAATTTCCTTAGGAAAATCTTGAGAGATTTTGGAAATAGGAGAGAATGAGAGTAGAATGAGTTAGGGTTGATATGGGAAAAATGGGCACAAAATGACACAATATTGGCCTTAGGACACTAGAAAATGTCAAAATTTCCCTTTATAAAAAACTATCAAGCCCCATCTACGAACTCGATCTATGGGTCATAGATTGGGGGTTTCGTCCTAGTTACACTTTGGACTCTTGAAACATATCTCTGAACCCCTTTGTATAATTCATCGTTCGTTCTACGGGTCATAAAGACCCCTCATGGAACCCTCCCATACTTCGAAAAATTTTCCAGCCCAGGGCCCAAACCACGAGCCCCATTCTGGCTCATAAAACCAACCACAACTCGTAAAGACCTTCATCTGGTGGTACCTTCCAAACTTCAAAAACTAGTTTTCCGACCCTCCATTCCACAACCCTTGTCTATGACTCGTAGTTCCTTCTATAGGTCGTGGACACTCTTCATACTTCAACTCCCCAGGCTTTAAAATTTCTCCAAGTGACTGGCCCATCTACGAGGTCATTCCGCGGCTCATAAAATTAACCACGAGCCATATATGGGCTCATACTAGCCTACACAAAAACCTATTTTTGTGCTTCTCGTCCTGATTCTGACCTTTTAACCTATGGGTAAGATAAGTTGAATATTCTTTAAATCATGCTCACCAGCCATAAATTCATTTCAAATAAATAAAATAGTCAAATAATTCATACATGAAATTGATACTTGCATAAATGTTCATCATCTTATTTTTAAAGGACCCACCTTACTCTTTTATAGATCAAACAATATATTAGCACTTCATAAAAAGTCAGATGAAGTATCTACTACATAAACATAGACCGACAAGTTAAATTATAATTTTATCTTTTTTTAAATTTTCGAACGATCTCAATTTGATCAATCATATAATTTAGGTGAGTATAAGAGTTTTTTGATACTTATATTGTCATAAAAGAATCAGGTCAAAAAATCAACTTTAAACTCTAGTGTCGAATTGTAAAAAGAAAATTCAAAATTAATTTACCTATAAAACAAAGAACTCAAATATAAAATTTCATTACAAACAAAGCTCGAATCAAACATCAAAGAATAATTTCTTAATTTTTGAAGAAAATCGCAAAATTTCATTATCTATATACTACTAAACGATTAGATACTTGACACATAAATGAAAAAAATATCAAATAGAAAGTTAGAATCTTACCTTTGCGATGAAATCTCGAAGAAATTCCAAATATCTCTTCAATCTATAATTTGTAGCTCCCAAAATAGATATAAGAAGTAAAAAATTGAAAAATGGACTTACATTTATCCAGGTGAAAATTGTTATTTGTGAATGTAGTGGGTCTCTCATGATCGTGAGACTAACCTCTCGTGAACCCAGAGCACAATGATCCTGAATTGAATCTCATTCTCTTTTTTTATGACCGTGACAGCCTACCGCGATCGCAATGTGTTGCTATGAGAACTTTTTGTGATCGAGATAAGAGCCTTGCGAATACAATGAACAAAAGGGAATGCATAAAAAATAGTTGACAACAAAATTCAAACTTCAACAGAAACTTAGAATGGACCCCAAAATTTTATAAAAACTAACTCAATATGGAGATCGACAAAATCATATTTCAAATATGTTTAAATTATCATATCACCAATCTAGGGTTGTCTTGACCTAAAGTTGATTGTAATCTATATGAAGTTTCTTAAATGTTTTAAAAAAATAACTATTGACCCAAATCGCTTTAGAATACCTTGGGATCCGTACAATTATTCAACAAAATAAAAAATCACCTATCGACCTAAGGGGACTGTTAGAATTCAATCTCAAGCTCAACTTGAAAATGATGATATTGATCAAATTTTTGGGAAAAAAAAGTTTTCTTCGAAACTTACTTGGTCACTTCAAAAATCATATTATGACATAAATAAGATATAAAAAAAAGAGTAGAGCGAAAACAATCGACTAAAAACACAAAACAATAAAGAGAATCATTACACTAGTATTTCACTAAAGGAATGACCTATCATCATACCTTACCAATGTATGATATACATTAAGTTGACACCATAGAAAACTGAGTAGTGTTTTTGAAAAAATAAACTAATTTACAGTGAGACAGTCAGTATATAATATATACTATGTGAATATTATAGTTTACTTTTAACTGTTACTGATTTGATATATTATGTGCTACAATAAATTATTATAACTTGATACAAAAGATATTAAAAAGATGTACTATATCAATCATTTTTATATAGAGAGAAAAAAAGAGAAAAAATTCAAGATGAATGAAAATAAAATAGTCAAAAAGTGTGTATAATTAGCCTATGAAACAAAAAAAAAACTAAAAAGGAGAAAGCCCACAATAACATTGTTGATTGGTTGGGAGGTGAGTATCGAATCCAACCTTTATTTGCTACTCAGCCATGAGAGCTTGTTACATGAGCTATTGTATATTGAGCATGTTAACATGAAGTATGGTAGAGGTTATGGGTTGTCCAAGGGGTTTTTAAAGGCTTAAGTCATCAACAGATACCTAAAGTTGTATTCATTTTTCACTTAGACACCTCAACTAGCATTTGCTCCTAATAGACACCTCAACTAGCCAAGATTTCAACCCCTTAAACATTTTTTCCTACCTGGCATTTGTGAAATAGGGGTGTGCATACACTCGCGGACAGGTGAAAAATTCATCCATTCAACAGCACCCACGTGTGCTCCACGTGGGTTAAAAATTCCACATCAGATTTTTGTTCTTACTTCAGATTCACATCTCGCCCAAACACTTTCTCTCTCCCCAACCTTTCCCAAACACTTTCTCTCTTCCCGTTCAAATTCACATCTCGCCGTTCAATTTCTCAATCGTCAACTTCAACTAGTATACCGGAGAAGAAACGGCTGGCTTAGGTAACATTTTCAAGTGTCCTCATCCGGTAAGTTTTTTTCTTAATTTTTACTTAATTTTATATAGTTCTTGTTGATTAAGCCTTTAAAATTCTCAGGTTAAAAAAAATTGGGCTCCTTGTTAGAGAATATTCTATCCATTTCTCACGGAATTCGCAGCAAAAACCTTAGCATATTCCGTTAGTTTAGCCTTTTATTTTTTTGGATATTTTACAAGGTTAACTAACAATTGACCATGGAGGAGGTGATATTTACAAAAATCTACCATGGTGGAACTTTCTCCCAGGTACCTGTCCCTACATATGTTGGTAACTGTGTGTCAGCCCTAAGGTATATAGATAAGGATCATTTTTCAAAATTTGAACTCTTGTATTATACCAAAGAATTAGGGTATGCAAATGTTGCTGATTTTTATTATCAAAGATTTAAAGTCTAAAGAATTTATTGTAATTAATTCTGACCAACATCTACTAGACCTCATTAAAGACTTAAAACATGAGGACATGTTTGAAGTATTTGTTGATCATGTTTTGGATGAAGCATTAGTCGATAATGAGGGGTCATCTAGTTATCTTACTTGTAACAGTGTTGGTGTTGGTGAGGCTGTCAACGTAGGTGGAGAATACCAGGCTAATAACACCGTAGAAGAGAATGAGGTTGATTCCTTTGAGTTTGAGGATGTTGTAGGTGAGTTATCAGATTTTTTGAGTAATGATTCAAATCTAGGAGATATACCATTAGAAGATGGATCAGATGTTGATGTGGAGTTGAGAGCTTTTAGAGAAGAAAGAAGGAAAAAAACAGAGGAAAAGAGATGTTGAACCTGAAGAAATACCAGTTGGAGAGGCTGGTGGTGTAGATAGGAATTTTGATAATATTGGAAAAGATAAAACTAACAAATATGCAGGAAAACTGGGTGGAGACGAGGAGTATCTTGATAGCTCTGATTGTTGAAGTGATGATAGTGAGGAACAACTTGATTTGGATGTTGTTAGGGGTGTAGATTTACCTTCTAGAAGGAGAAGCAAAAA
>JBCEWC010007667.1:0-21099 GCA_038996855.1 Solanum aculeatissimum | reverse complement strand
AAAACACCCAAGATGCTCATAGAGCTATATCAAGACAAGATGTGATCACATTCTAGTCAATTTCCATGTCTTACTAAGATCAAGTCAAGAGGGTCCAAGCCCTTATTAAGAGTTTCATCAAGTCAAGCCTTTCATGGTCATGAATGCAATGTATGAGTGATCAATGAATAGCATGGAAAATTGAGTTCAACATTTAAATCATTTCAATAAAATAGATTCAGAATCTAAATATGATGAAATCATCAATTAAAACATAATTCACACCACCCATGCTTGAATTGAAGAACAAAGGGGAAATGTATTTTTGGATCTTCATAAAATCAATGAAATACAATAATTAGGGGCATAATTCACTTTGAAATTAACATTTAAACAAATCCCACAACTCAATTGAATTAAATCATTCATGATCTAAGAGACCTAATTTCAAAGTAAGTAAAATTCATCAAAAGATGAAGAAGAAAGTCTTGGGTCTTCATGGTTGAAAGGAGAAGCATGAATCAATCCCACATACCTTGATTAATCAAGAAGGACAAGAAGAATTTGAAGAATAATTGAGCCTTCCCTTGATTCCTAAGCTAGTCTTCAATGGAGCTTTGAGAGCAATTGAGAGAAATTGAAGAGATTTGAATGGAATGAGAGTGAATAGGGCTAAATCAGGAATTTAAGAGAGTTTAAAAATGCTAAAACGACCTTAGGATTAGTTAAAAATTACCATTAAACCATTAATGAAATGAGAAAAAAAACTAGAACTGTCACTGACGAAGAGCACTACATGGACCATGTAGTGACTCACGATCCGTGAGCCTTGCCGAGAGGTCTCACTTGACGATGAACTCCAATCTAGCAACGAATAGGAAAATTTAAAACATCACCAAAATGGTGAACTACATGGACCATGAGAGGCCATACGGTCCGTGAGGCCCTTCCGTGAAGCCACACTTGGAACTGACTTTTCCCTATGAATATTCTATACTTAAAAAATTCTCTTCTCGCAACCACATGATCAGGAACACGAGCCGTAAGTCCTCACATGGATAGTGAGGTGGTACATGAGCCTCCCTTGGCTTAGAGCATTGGATCAGGGCCTTGGTTACTCAATAAAACCCACATGGACCCATTCACGGGCCTTCAGCCTCCACACGACCCGTGAACCCCACCGTCAAGACAACGTGATTTTGAAATGTTAACCTTATACATATAATTGATCTGTAGGCCAAGGTCATCCCAGAACACTTTACCACACCTCGTGGGAGGTCACACCGCCTGCCCCACGAACCGTGAGTCCACACACAGTCTGTGAGCCTTCCGTAAGGTAGTGCCTTAGCAAATACTTCTCCTTTTTTCCAGAATACTTCCCTGTGCAGGAATTCTCACTGTGTAGGCTATAACATCCACATACAAACTTCTAATAGAGTGAAACCAAATGCATTGGGAAGATAACTCAAAGAGATTCGATTTGATAGGTCATGGTCCGCACAGTTCAGCCCGTACCAAGATATAGGTCCCTTTAAAGTCAGTACTCCCATAGGACGTCAAGCAAAACTTAACCAATACGATTTCTTCTAAGACGGTAGGGCAAGAGAGACTCGAAAAACTCATAAGCTCACCAACATAGATTCAAATCAGCCCCCAAGAAACATCAAAAGGTTCAAGGAGTTTTGAGTTGTTACATCATCTCCCCCTTCAGAATATTCATCCTCGAATGGGCAAAAACAAGGCTTGAAAGACAAGAAATATTTTGACATAAAACATAATGCGTCATTCATCATTTCAAAAGTCATTTAAAACTCATGTCAAATATTATTCAAATAATTTTCATGCACATGTGTGCATGTAATGCCATGAACTCTAGAAAATAATGAATTAGGACCATTCGGAAGGAAAGTTAGAACCTAGTACGTTAGGCTTGAGTAGATTTGAAAAGATAGGGGTATCACTTCATGATGTCCGACTCCGCTTCCCATGTAGCATCCTCCACATGTTGATTCCTCCAAAGCACTTTAACCGAAGCTACCTCCTTGTTGCGAAGTCGTTTTACTTGTCTATCTAAGATTACAACTGGTACCTCTTTATAAGTCATGTTCTCTTCCATCGTAACATCCTCCAAAGGCACAATTGCCTTAGGATCACCAACCAACTTCCTGAATATCGAAACATGGAACACTGGATGAATATAACTTATATCCAAAGGAAACTCTAATCTATAAGCCACCTTGCCAACCTGTTCAATGATCTCATATGGTCCGACATACCGAGGACATAACTTGCCCTTTTTGCCAAAACGCATAATGCCTTTCATAGGTGACACCTTCACATAAACCCAATCACCCACATAAAATTTGAGGTCTCTTTTCTTAGCATCCGGATAAGACTTTTGGTGACTTTAAGCCATTTTCAACCTTTCTCTAATAAACTTCACCTTCTCTATAGCTTCGACTACCAAATCCGGGCCTAATAACGCCATCTCACCCAACTCAAACCATCCCACCGGGGATCTATACCTCCTACCATACAAAGCTTCAAATGGCGTCATACCAATGCTAGCGTGGTAAGTATTATTGTAGGCAAACTCGATAAGCGGTATATGATCAGCCCAATTTCTCTTGAATTCTAACATACAAGCTCTCAACATGTCCTCCAAAGTTTGAATTGTCCTCTCGGCTTGCCCGTCGATTTGGGGATGGAAAGTGGTGCTCAATTTAATCTTAGTGTCAAGTCCCTTTTGAAAAGATCTCTAAAAGTTAGAAGTAAATTAGGTACCACGATCCGATACGATAGACCTCGGTATACCATACAATCTCACTAATTCCCGGATATATAATTTAGCATAATCTTCGACATTATATATAGTTTTGACCGGTAGAAAGTGAGCCGGCTTGGTTATTCGATCAACAATAACCCAAATAGAATCAAACTATTTACGAGTACGGGGTAGCCCAACTACAAAGTCCATATTTACATCTTCCCACTTCCAAGTAAGAATCTCAATATCTTGGGCCAAACCACCGGGCCTTTGGTGTTCCACCTTCACTTGTTGGCAATTAGAACATTCCGACACAAACTTGGCTATGCCCTTCTTCATGCAATTACACTAATACACTTCTCTCAAGTCTTGATGATCTTAGTGGATCCCAAATGAATAAAATATTGGGAATTATGAGCTTCACTCATGATAACCTCCCTTAGGCCGTCAATATTCGGAGCACATAACTGATCTTGATACCGTAGCACACCATCTCCCCCTTGGGAGAAAGCCTCTATCTTCTTTTCGGCAATCAACTTCTTTAACTCTACTAAAAAAGGAGCCAAATCATATTTTGCCTTTACATCAATGATCACAGAAGACTCTGACCCGCTTTGAACACAAATGCCACCATTATTCGAATCAGTCAATCTAACACCCAACCTAGCTAAACGGTAAACATCTCTTACCAATTTCTTCTTCCCTTCATCAACATGGGACACACTACCCATGGATATCCTACTAAAGGCATCCACTACAATATTCTCCTTACCTTGGTGATATAGAAAACTTATGTCGTAATCCTTTAGTAGTTCCAACCATCTCCTTTGTCTCAAGTTAAGATCTCTTTGAGTGAACACATATTGCAAACTCTTATGATCAGTGAAAACATCAACATGAACCCCATACAAATAATGCCTCTAAATCTTTAAAGCAAATACAACCACCACCAACTCAAGATCGTGGGTCGAATAATTTTGTTCATGAACCTTTAATTGCCATGACGTATAAGGTATCACCTTACCATGTTGCATGAGTATACATCCCAACCCAATCCCGCGACGTATCACAATACATGAAAAACCCATCTAATCCATTCGGCAAGGTCAAGACAGCAGTCAACCTAAGCTGGTCCTTCAAAGTCTTAAAACACTTCTCACACTCATTTGACCACATAAATTTAGCCTTCTTTTGAGTCAACTTAGTCAACGGGGATGCAATGGAAGAGAATCCCTCAACAAACCTCCGATAATAACTGGCTATCCCAAGGTAACTTTGGATATCAGAAGGAGTCAACTGTCTAGGCCAGTTCTTTATGACTTCAGACTTCTTAGAATCAACCTTAATACCATCACTGGACACCACATGACCAAGGAAAGCAACTTCCCCCAACCAAAACTCATATTTTCTAAACTTGGCAAATAATTCATTCTCCTTTAAGGTCTGAAGCACTAACCTCAAGTGGTCCCTGTGTTCCTGCTCAGTCCGGGAGTAAATCAAGATATCATCAATGAAAACAACCACAAAAATATCAAGGAATAGCTTGAATACCCGGTTTATAAGATCTATAAATACTGTCGGGGCATTGGTAAAACCAAACAACATTACCACAATTTCAAAATGCCCATACCGAGTCTAGAAAGTTGTTTTGGGAATATCAAACTCCCTCACTTTCAACTGGTGATAACCCGAATGGAGATCTATCTTAGAGAAATGAGTGGCTCTTTGGAGTTGATCAAACAAATCATCCATTCTGAGCAACAGGTACTTATTCTTGATAGTCACCTTATTTAACTACTGATAATCAATACACATTTCAAGCCATCCATCCTTTTTCCTCACAAATAACACAGGAGCACCCAACGGTGAAATACTTGGCCGGATAAAGCCTTTCTCCAACAAGTCCTTTAATTGATCCGTCAACTCCTTTAGTTCAGCTGGAGCCATACGGTAAGGAGGAATGGAAATAGGTTGAGTATTTGGAAGGATATCTATATTGAAATCCACCTCTCTCTCTGGAGGGATACCAGGAAAATCTTCGAGAAACACATCGGAAAACTCATTAACTACCCAAAATAACTCAAGAGAAGGAGACTCAGTTTCCACATCTCTAACCCTCACAATATGATAGATACACCCCTTACAAATCATCCTCCGGGCTTTGAGGTAGGAAATAAACTGACCCCTAACCACAGAATCACTACCCTTCCATTCCAAAATAGGTTCATTAGAAATCTGGAATCTGACTTGCCTAGTCCTTTAATCGACCGAGGCATATAATGCATGCAACCAATCCATTCCAGGAATAATATCAAAATCATACATCTCAAGCTCTACAATATCACCGGAAAAGACTTTAAGCAAGACTGAAACAGGATAGCCCCGATACACCTTTTGGGCTATAATAGACTTACCCATATGATTATACACCGAATAAGGTTCCGTCAAAGTTTTGGGCCTCAAACCAAATTTAACAGCCAACAGAGGAGTCACAAAACATAAATCTACACCTGGATCAAGTAAAGCATAAATATCAAAATACAAGACTTTTAACATACCAGTCACAACATCTGGAGCTTCATCCACCTCCTGTCGGGCATGAAAAGCATAAAACCTATTGTTTCTGGGAGCACCACCAACTTGATTCTTCAGTTGCCCTTGCCCAATTGGAGCCACTTCATCCTTCTTTGAGTTCTTCGGAAAATCAGCAACCTTGTGGTTCATACTTCTACACCCAAAATCTTCTTGCATCAACCCAAATGAGTTCCCCCACACTGTCCACAACGGAGAGGCCATGGTCCACCCCCAACTTGTGCCTTAGGAGGAGGCACTCTAGAGTTGGGAAACTTCATATTCAAACCTTGGCCTTGTTGGAATCTACCATTTCCACCACCACTCCTAAAGTTGGAGAACCCACCGTCAAACCTGGAACTCTTGGAATCATTCACCCTTTTCTTCTTGAGCTTCTCTCCCTCAATCTATTTGGCATAAGTGATAAGCCTAGATATATCCATTTCCCGAATAAGCATTGCTGTGAGACATTCCTTTACCACCAAATTGGAGACCCAGAAATAAACTTATGCATCCTCGCACGCGGAACCACCACTAGCATGGGAGCATACTTTGAGAGCTTGGTGAACTTAAGGGAATAGTTCCACACAAACATACTACCTTGCCTGAGGTTAATAAATTCAGTCATCTTGGCCTCCCTAAGTTCAAGAGGGAAGAAAAGATCCAGAAAAACAAACTTGAATTCTTCCCAATCAACCTTAACATTAATAATCCTCTCCACCAACCATTGATTGTTCCACAGCTAGGCTACATCCTTCAACTGATAAGCAGCCAATTCAGCCTTCTTCTCAAACCTGACACCAATAAAAGTCAACACTTTCGTGAGCCCATTAATAAACTCTTGGGCAGCTTTATCAACTTTTGAACCAAAGAACTCTGAAGGATTCATCCAGGTGAAGTCCCTCACCCTAGAAGTCGGAGTGCTACTATTTGTGGGATTAGTTGGCCAGGCCTGATTAGTCACCACTTGGGCCAACATAGCAACCACATTCTAAAACTCAGCATGTGTCACTTATTCCTCCACAGGCTCCTGAGGGACCTGTTCTTCATAAATCGAGGCCTATCAAGGGAGAGGAGCTCCTTAGGGAGGCATCTTCTGAAAGAGTGACAAGAATACCAACATTTCAGGAAACCATACAAAATAGTTCACAACACGATATAAGAAATAATGAAGTGAAACAATTCCTAAAACGTTGTCATAGCCTCTCACTCATAGGTATGGTGCACATCATACCCATGAATAAGACTCTACTTCATGTGATATGTTGGACTCCGAGGACTATTTACAAACCTAGGGCTCTGATACCATCTTTGTCATGATTAGAGAGTAAGACCTAGATATAACATGGCAAAAGAGAACCCGAGAGTCCTTGATCAAGCCATCCAAGCATCATTGCACACATCATTGGTTTGAAAGTGCATAATAAAATAAATAATACACAAGTCTAAGGGATTCTGGAGCTTTGGACTCAAGTTATGGGGACATCAACGGGAATAAAATAAGCATGAATCATGTAGCACATAGCCATTACGTTCTATGGGGCGAGTAAGTATGAATCAATCTATGGGGGAAAGCGGGGGCTAGGGACATTCCAGATAAGCGCATTCCCAACCATCAAATCATAATAACATAAGTAAAAGTGTAATCGAAGCGTAAATAGCAATAACAAGCATAGATAGTCATAACATCTCAAATAAGCACATAGTATGACATACAATAGAATTTAATATGTCCAATAATGTCTCTCCATAGAAAAATATGGGGCCTCGACATAATCTGGGCTCACCCTCAAGTAACTAGATAGAAAAGACATAATAAAACATAAGTTATAAGAAGAAGGGTTTTGCCCTTAGAGTTAGGGCTCACCACAAGCAACAAGTTTGAGATCTCAACTAAGCGTCCTACGGTGGATGTATGTCATCTCTGATCGCTACATGGTCACGTAGAGAAGAGTTTGGGTAAGCACATATAATGAGGTAAGTATGCAGGCATGCCATGGACATGAACATGAACCTACTACAAAGCTAGATTGCGAGAGCACATGTATATATAGAAAGAATGTATATAATCAAGAATAAATATTGTACCAATATGCCATGAAGTTCCATGATGCATGAATACAAACCTACATATTCATAGCGGGGATGTGACCTCAATTGAACATAAGAGAGACCAAGTGAGCTACTACTTGGAATTGGACTACTTGCTAGGTAGATCCCAAGCCACCCTAAAATAGGGGGTAACATAAGAAGTCATCCCATCTTGAGAGAAATCCTATGCTGGCACATGGCTTAATGGAAAGGAGTATGGACCCTTGGAGATAGTCCACCCCGACTCCAATCCCTCGGTGCTAAGTCTCATCCCACGAGAATACATATACATATACAAGCTTTTAAAATGGAGATTTCAATACTTCAAGTCAAAGAAATGCAAAGTTGGCTAAAAAGCCCAAATTATATTTCAAGTCTTTCCATAATTACGCTAAAGAGGCAAACAAGAGTTTTCATAATTATATCCAAAGACCAATGCATAGGAGTAGCTCATTCTAACATAACAATATGTTGTAAAACAACCAAGATGCTCATAGAGCCATATCAAGATAAGATGTGATCACATTCTACTCAATTCCAATATCTTACCAAGATCAAGTCAAGTCAAGTCAAGAGGGTTCAAGTCCTTATCAAGAGTTTCATCAAGTCAAGACTTTCATTCTCATGAATGCATTGCATGAGTGATCAATGAATAACATGGGCAATTGAGTTCAACTTTTAAATCATTTCAATAAAATAGATTCATACTTAAAACATGATGAAATCATCAATTAAAACATAATACACACCACCCATGCTTGAATTGAAAAATAAAGGGGACATGCATTTTTGGATCTTCATAAAATCAATGGAATTTAATAATTATGGGCTTAATTGTCATGACCCGAGAGTATAGCCTAGATGTGACATGGAAAAAGAGAATTCGAGAGTCTTTAATCAATCCAACTTAGCATCATCATACACATTATTAGTTCAGAAGTGCGTAATATAACAAGTAGCACATAATTCTAAGGGATTTTGGGACTTTAGACTCAAGCTATGGGGATGTCATTGGGGAAGGGATTTGCATGAATCACATAGCATATAACTAGTATGTTCTAAGGGGCGGATAAGTATGACTCAATCTATAGGGGCAAGAAAGGGCTTGGAACTTCCCACATAAGCACATTCTCATCAGGTCGTACCATAGTAACATAAGCTGATCATAGGCAAATGTAATGACCCAAAAATTTTCAAACTTTGTACTGGTTGATTATGTTCTAATGGAACCTGTTATGGTTGCTAGTGACCGTCATAGGTCTTACTTATATGGCCATGTTCAAAGAAATCACATTGATTAAGTTTGCTTGACATTTTGTGGAGAGTACTAATTTTGAATCTCTATATCTCTTGGTATGAGATGAACTGTGTAGACTATGAACTATCAAAAAGAATCTCTTTGAGTTATCTTCACAACGCATTTGGTTTCAGTTGAATCAGAGTTTGTATGTGGAAATTATGACCATTAAGGTGAGACTACCCGTGAATGGAAATGTTCTGGAAAAAGAGAAACTATTTTTGAGCTAAGGCACTACCTTACGGGAGGGTCCACGAGCTGGATAGAGGCTCACGACCCATGAGGGGACTCAGTGGACTGATCTAGTGAGCTTTAGAGGTATTAGATCAAGGACTCGAGCCAAGAGAATCTTCACGGACCACTTCACGATCCGGGTGACACCTCATGGTCCATGAAGGCCTGTTGTGGAGTGGTCCAGAGACTGCCTAGACCCTAGGGCCAGGACATCGGACCAAGTGAGGCTCCACGGACCAGTGTACGGTCCATGCGAAGCTTCACAAACCATGAGTCCTATCGTTGAGTAATCCAAAAAGTCTCTCAAGATTTCAAGCCAAGGTATGAACCAAGTCAAGCCACATGGTAGGGTTCACGGTCCGTGAGCCACTACATGGACCGTGTAGGTGCTTCTATCAGTGACTGATTTATTTATCTGCTCCATTTTATTAATGGTTAATTGCTAATTTTAATTATCCCTAGGGCAATTTTAGCTTTTCTAAACTCTCTTAAAACACCTAAATTGAACCCTAATTCATTTTAATTCATTCAAGCTCTCAATTCATCTCCCAAATTCTCTCAATTTTCTATCATCCACCATTGAAGACCAAACTTGAAATTAGCGAAAACTCAAGTCTTCATCAAAATCTTCTTAATCTTCTTGTTAAATTCAAGGTGTGTGGGATTGATTCATAGTTTTTCTTTCAACCATGAAGACCCCAAAATCCTTCTCCCTAATTTTGATAAATTATAATTTTCTTGAAATGGGTATTTTAATTTAAGGATGATTTAGTGAAATTGAAAGGTGGACTGTTCTTATTTAATGATTTCAATATGAACTAAGGCCCTAATTGATGAATTGTTTTGATTTAATGAAGGTACAAGTATCCATGTCCCCTTACTCTTTAATCCTTGCATGGGTAATATTAAATCTAGATTTAATCTTGAATTTCTTATGAATTTTTCTTGATTTAGATTTAAATTATGAATTCTAATGCCCATGCTATTCTCATCATCAATCGTGGCATTTGCATGCATGAACATGGATTTCATGAAGGATATGATGTGGGCTAAGTCCCAATATGTTTATGACTATGATTTTGAATAAGTATGGGTTATGACAAGAATGTGATCACATAATGTCTATGATATGGCTCTTTGAGCAACCATAGGTGTTTACACCAATTTGATATGACAAGTATGGAGATACTCCTATGCATGAAGTTTGACATGAAAGTGTATTTGACTTTTTAGCCCATTAAAGTATGATTATGAAATGTGTTTAACTTTTTGGTCACATATGTATGAAAGTAAAGCAAGTGATTTGGCCTTTAAGCCTAATTATGCATGATTATGACGTCAAGTGTTTTTCGTTCCATTTTAAGAAATATATATGTATACGTATTCTTGTAGAATGATGACTTAGCACTGAGTGGGATTTGAGTAGTAAGTGAGCTATCCCCAAGGGTCCTACTCCTTTTCCTCAACTATGTGCCAACATAGGTTAAGCAACCAAAATGGGTGGCCCTTAAGGTATGCTATGCTATGATATGATATGATATGTTATATAAATCCTTCCAAAATAATGAGGTCATAAGGAATGTGGCCATCACACCGAAATGACTGGGTCATAAAATGTGGTGTATATTACCTTTGGCAAGTAATCTTCTCTCATCTGATGGGAGGCCTAATCGAGCAAGCTTATGTTGTAGCTCACATGAGTTTTGATGTCGGTTATGGTCACATCCCCAATACTATAAGCATTATGGCATTTCATGCATCATGGATTTCATAGCATATTGATATACTATCCTTTTCTATATTCTCATTCTATTTATGTGCCCTTGTCATCTAACTTGGTCGTAGGCTCATGTTCATGTGCATTGCATTCCCGCATACTAAGTGCATTATTATGTGCTAACCCATACTCTTTGTCTACATACTCTGACCATGTAGGGACCAGAGGTGACTTTCATACCCAGCTAGACGGCTAATCGAGATTCTTGAAGTTATTGCTTGTGGTGAGCCCTGTACTCCAAGGGCAACAACCACTTTCATCTACCTTTGTCTTTACCTTATGTTCCTTTACTTTATGACTTAAGGGTAATCCTGGAATATGTCGAGGCCCTACTTTATCTTATATGGAGGCATTGTTGGACATATCCAACTCTATTATACATTATGCTATATGTTACTTGCAATGATATGGCTATCTATGTTAGGTGATGATATCTCATGTTATGCTTTCATTTCCACTTATGCTATTGTGATATGTTGGATTGGGATTGTGTTTATATGGAAAGTCCCTAACCCTGCTTGCCCCCATAGATTGAGTCATACTTACCTACCCCTTAAAACGTGATTGCTATGTGCTATGTGATTCATGCTTATCCTATTCCTACCAACATCCCTATATCTTAAGTTCAAAGCCTTGAAATCCCCTGGATTTATGTGTTATTTATTTATTATACGCACTTTCGAATCGATGATGTGTGTGATGATGTTATGATGGCTTGATTGAGGACTTTTGGGTTCAGCTTTACCATGTCACATCTAGGCCCTACTTTCAGTTCATGACAAAGATGGTATCAGAGCCCTAGCTTTGTAAATGATCCTCAGAGTCAAACATGTCGTTTCAACTCGAGTGTTGTTCATAGGTGTGATGCGCGCCACACCTATGAGCGAGAGGCTATGACGATATTTTAGGAATTTTCTCAATTCATTGTCCGGTATGTCGTGCTATGAGCTATTATGAAAGATTTCCTGAAATAGGGTATTCTTACTACTCTTTCAAAAGATACCTCCCAGAAGAGCTCCCCTTTCCAGATAGGCTCCTGTCTATGAGGAACAAGCCCCTCGTGAGCCTATGGAGGAATAAGTGACTCACGTCGAATTTAGGAATGTGGTATCTATGTTGGCTCATGTAGTGACTAACCAAGCCTGGCCACCAAATCCCACGAATGGTGACCCTCCAGCTTCTAGGGTGAAGGACTTCACCAAGATGAATCCCCCAGAGTTCTTTGGTTCAAAGGTTGATGAGGATGCCCAAGAGTTCATTGATGAGCTCACAAAGGTGTTGACTGTTATGGGTATCGGTTCTAAGGAGAGGGTTGAGTTAGCTGCGTATCAGTTGATGGATATGAAGGACTGAAGATGTTAAGGTTGGTTTGGAAGAATTCAACATGGCTTTTCTGGACCATTTCTTCCCTCTTGAACTTTGGGAAGCCAAGATTACTGAATTTATTAACCTCAACCAAGGCAACATGACCGTGAGGGACTATTCCCTCAAATTTACTAAGCTTTGAAGTACGCTCCAATACCGGTAGTTGATCCTCGTGCAAGAATGCACAAGTTCATTTCGGGTGCTTCTGATATAGTGGTAAAGGAATGTTGTACAGCTATGCTCATTAGGGACATGGATATCTCTCGGCTCATGACTAATGCTGAACAGATTGAGGGTGAGAAGCTCAAGGAGAAAAGGGTGAACGACTCTAATAGATCCTGGTATGATGGTGGGTTCTCCAACTCTAAGAGGGGTGGCGGAATCATCAATTCCAATAGGGCCAAGGTTCGAATGTGAGGTTTTCTAACCCAAGGGTTCCTCCTCCTAAGTTACTAGTTGGGGGTAGTTCACGAATTTCCTGGTGTGACCAGTGTGGGAAAAACTATTTGGGTGATTTTAGGAGAGCTTTGGGTGTTTGCTTTGGGTGTTAAGGCTTGAACCACAAGATTTCAGACTGTCCAAGGGGTGCAAAGAAAGATCAAGAGGCCTCCGGTGGTCCAGGGCAGCCAAAGGCTCAGATAGTTGATGCTCCCAGGAATAACAGGTTCTATGCTCTTATGCTCAATAGGAGGTGGAGGAAGCTCCTGACATCGTGACAGGTATGTTAAGAAACTTTGATTTTAATGCTTATACTTTACTTGATCCGGGTGAAAATTTATCTTTTGTGACTCCTCTGTTGGCTGTAAAATTTGATTTGAGTACTAAAACTCTGAGCGAACCGTATTCGGTGTATACTCCCATGGGCGAGCCTATTATTTCCGTGAAAGTGTATTGGGGTTATCCAGTCTCTGTATTGCATAAGGTTTTCCCCGGTGATCTTGTGGAACTTGAGATGTATGACTTTGATGTTATTCTTGGGATGGATTGGTTGCATGCCTCGTATGCCTCTGTTGATTGTAGAACTAGGCAAATTAAATTTCAAGTCCCTAATGAGCCCGTATTGGAATGGAAGGGTAGTGATTCTATGGTTAGAGGTCGATTTATTTCCTCCCTCAAAGCCCGGAGAATGATTTGAAAGGGATGCATCTATCATATCGTAAGGGTAAGAGACGTAGAGGGTGAGTCATCAATGTTGAAATCGGTTCTGGTGATTAATGAGTTTCCCTATGTGTTTCTAGAGGATTTGTCCGACATCCCTCCTGATAGAGAAGTGGATTTTGGCATAGATCTCCTTCCGGATACTCAACCAATTTCCATTCCTCCTTACCGTATGGCTCCGGCCGAACTAAAAGAGTTGAAGGAATAATTGAAAGACTTGTTGGAGAAGGGTTACATTAGACCAAGTATTTCATGTTGGGGTACTCCCATATTGTTTGTAAGAAAGAAGGATGGTTTGCTTCAAATGCGTATTGATTATTGACAGTTGAATAAGGTGACCGTCAAGAATAGGTACTCGTTGCCCAGATTAGATGACTTGTTTGATCAACTCCAAGGGGCTACTCATTTCTCTAACATAGATCTACATTCGGGTTACCATCAGTTGAAGGTAAGGGAGTATGATATTCCTAAGATGGCCTTTCGGACTCATTATGGGCATTTTGAATTTGTGGTGACGTCATTTAGATTGACCAATGCTTTGACGGTGTTTATGAATCTCATGAATCAGGTATTTAAGCCTTTTATTGATAGTTTTGTGGTGGTGTTCATCGATGACATTTTGATCTACTCCCGAAGTGAGTGGGAGCATAGGGATCACTTGAGGTTGGTGCTTCAAACCTTGAGGGAGAAGAAGTTGTTAGCCAAGTTTAGCAAGTGTGAGTTTTGGTTAGGAGAAGTTACATTCCTTGGTCACGTGGTGTCCCGTGATGGTATTAAAGTTGATCCTAAGAAGACCAAAGCGGTGAAGGATTGGCCTAGACCATTGACACCTTTGGATATTTGAAGCTTCCTTGGATTGGTCGGTTACTATCGGAAATTTGTCAAAGGATTTTCTTCCATCGCATCCCCATTGACTAAGTTGACCCAGAAAAAGTCTAAGTTTGTGTTGTCAAGTGAGTGTGAAAAGAGTTTTCAGACTTTGAAGGATCGGCTCACATCGACTCCTGTTTTGACCTTACCCAATGGGTTAGATGGGTTTGTGTGTTGTGACGCTTCGCGAATTGTGTTGGATTGTGTGCTTATGTAACATGGTAAAGTAATAGCTTAAGCGTCTCGGCAGTTGAAGGTGCATGAGTAAAATTATCCGACCCATCATCTTGAATTGGCGGCGGCGGTGTTTGCTCTAAATATTTGGAGACATTATCTATATGGGGTTCATGTTGATGTCTTCCCCGATCATAAAAGTTTACAATATGTGTTCACCCAAAGAGATCTTAACTTGAGACAAAGGAGGTGGTTAGAACTTCTCAAGGATTATGACATGAGTGTCCTTTATCATCCCGGTAAGGTGAATGTTGTGGCGGATGCCCTTAATAGGCTATCTATGGAAAGTGTGTCACATGTAGATGAAGGGAAGAAGGAAATAATAAAAGACGTACACCGTTTGGCTAGATTGAGTGTTAGGTTGACTGACTCAAAAGAGGGTGGTATTCTTGTTCAAAGTGGATCTGAGTCTTCGGTGGCGGTTGATGTTAAGGAAAAGAAAGATTTAGACCCTTCCTTGGTGGAGTTAAAGAAGCTGGTGGCCGAAGGAAAGATTGAGGTTTTCTCCCAAGGGGGAGATGGTGTGCTATGGTATCAAAACCGATTGTGCATTCCGGATGTCAACTTTCTTAGAGAGATTATTATGAGTGAAGCTCATAATTCCTAATATTCTATTCATCCGAGATCTACTAAGATGCATCAGGACTTGAGAGAGTTGTATTGGTGGCATGGCATGAAGAAGGGCATAGCCAAGTTTGTGTCGGAATGTCCGAATTGCCAACAAATGAAGGTTGAACATTAAAGGTCGGGTGGTTTGGCCCAAGATATCGAGATCCCTACTTGGAAGTGGGAAGGTGTGAATATGGATTTTGTGGTTGGGTTACCCAGTACTCTTAAACAATTTGACTCAATATGGGTTGTTGTTGACCGAATAACTAAGTCGGCTCACTTCTTACCGGTCAAAACTACTTATTGTGCCGAGGATTATGCTAAATTGTACATTCAGGAATTGGTGAGGTTGAATGGTGTACCGAGGTCTATTATATCGGATTGTGGTACTCAATTTACTTATAACTTTTGGAGGTTATTTCAAAGGGGACTTGGCACTAAGATCAAATTAAGCACGACGTTCCATCCCCAAACTGATGGACAAGCCAAGAGGACAATTCAAACCTTGGAAGACATGTTAAGGGCTTGTGTGTTGGAGTTCAAGGGGAATTGGGATGATCATCTACCGCTTATCGAGTTTGCCTACAATAATAGTTTCCATGCTAGCATTGGTATGGCTCCATTGGAAGCGTTGTATGGTAGGAGGTGTAGATCTCCAGTGGGATGGTTTGAAATAGGTGAGGCGGCGTTGTTGGGTCCAAACTTGGTTATTGAAGCCATAGAAAAGGTGAAGTTGAATAGGGAGAGGTTGAGGACAGCTCAAAGTCGCCAAAAGTCCTATTCAGATGTTAAAAAAAGAGACCTCGAATTCTATATGGGTGATTGGGGTTATGTGAAGGTATCCCCTATGAAAGGAATCATGCGTTTTGGCAAAAGGGGAAAGTTGAGCCCTCGGTACATCGGACCTTATGAGGTGTTTGAACGAATTAGCAACGTAGCTTATAGGTTGGATTTTCCTCCGGAGATGAGCTCTATTCATCCGGTGTTCCATGTTTCGATGTAGAGGAAATTGGTTGGTGACCCTATTGCAATTACACCTTTGGAGGGTGTGACGGTTGAGGAGAATTTGATTTATGAAGAGGCACCGGTCAAAATTTTAGATAGGCAAGTAAAGCGGCTTCGCAATAAGGAGGTGGCTTCAGTTAAGGTGCTTTGGAGGAACCAACATGTGGAGAGTGCTACATGGGAAACGGAGTTGGAAATGATGGAGTGATACCCCTATCTTTTCCAATCTACTCAAGCCTAAGGTACTAGGTTCTATCCTTTCTAATGGTCCTAATTCTTTAAATACTTGAGTTTTATGACATTGCATGCATACATGAGCACAAAAATGATTCAAATGATGTTTTGACATGAATTTTTAAATGGCTTTGAATATGATGCATGATCCATTATAAGTTACATTGAAAATATTTCTTGCTTGGTGGACTTCCTTAAGTCGTGGTCTAGCTCATTCGTGGACGAATGTTCCCAAGAGGAAGATGATGTAATGATCCAAAAATTTTCAAACTTTGTATTGGTGGGTTAAGGTCCATTTAGAACTTGTTGTAGGTGATTAGTGACGATTATGGATTCTATTTAAGTGGTCGTATTCAAAGGAATCGTGTTGGTGGAGTTTTGTAAGGAATCGTGTAGAAAAACTGACTTTGGATGGCCATATATCTTGATACGAGATGAACTTTATAGGCCACGACATATCAAAATGAAGCTCTTCATGTTGTTTTCGCAATGCAATTAGTTTCACTAACATCGGAGTTCATATATAGAAGTTATGGCCATTATGGTGGGACTATCTGTGCCCGAAAGTGTTCTGGAAAGGCAGGGCCAAAGTTGGCTAAGGCAGGGCCACACAGAGGTACCACAGACCGTGAGGGGGCTCACTATCCTTGAGCCCGTCCGTGAGTTGATCCAGAAAGTAGGCTAGGTGGGGGACCAAGGCCCGGAACCAAGTGAGGATCCACGGACCACTTCATGGTCCGTGCGATGCCTCACAGTTCGTGAGGACCTTCATGGAGTGATCCAGAGACTGCCTAGACGCCAGGGCCAGGACTCCGGACCAAGTGAGGCTCCACGGACCAGTGTACGGTGTGTGTGCAGCTTCACAGACCGTGAGTCCTATCGTGGAGTGATCCAGAAAGTCTTCCAAGATTTCAAGCCAAAGCGTGAACCAAGTCAAGCCACACGGTAGGGCTCACGGTCCGTGAGCCACTACACGGACCGTGTGGGTGCTTCCGTCAGTGACTATTTTAGTTATCTTCTCTATTTCATTAATGGTTAAATGGTATTTTTAATTATTCCTAGGGGTCGTTTTAGCCTTTCTAAACTCTCGTAAAATCCTAAACTGAACCCTCATTTATTTTAATTCATAAAGCTCTTAATTCCTATCCTAAATTCTCTCAATTGTCTCTCATCTTCCATTAGAGACCAAGCTTGAAATTGGAGAAAACTAAGTCTTCATCAGATACTTCTCAATCTTCTTGTTAAATTCAAGGTATGTGGGTTTGATTCATGGTTACTCTTTCAACCATGAAGACCCAAAACTCCTATTTTTAATTTTGATGAATTTTGACTTCCATTGAAATTGAGTCTTTTAATTTATGAATATTTTGCTTTAATCAAAGTGTGGGCTATGTTAATTTATTGATTTCAAAGTGAATGGATCCCCTATTAATGATCTTCATTGATTTTATGATGTTTCAAAATGCATGTCCCCTTAGTTCTTCAATTCAAGCATAGTATTAATAATTTTGTTATAAATTGATGATTTTACTATGCTTTGGATATGGATTTCTTGTATTGATGATTTAAATGATGATATCTCATACCCATGCTACTCTTGATCATCCATGCATTGCATTCATGAGCATGAAAGGTTTGTGATGATGAAACTCTTGATAAGGACTTGACTCTCTTGTTATGATATGTTATGGAAATGGCTAAATGTGATCACATAAAGTCTATGTTATAGCTCTTCGAGCAATTATAGGTGTTTAAACCATTATGATATGATATGGTATGTTATGATGATGCATGATATGATATGCTATGTAGATGAGCTACTCCTATTGCATTAGTCTTGGAAAAAATAGTTTTTGGAAACTCTTGTTGGCTTTTGAGCCTAACTATGGAAAGACTTGAAATATGATTTGGTTTTAGTCCAATTATGCATTATTTTGAACGACTGGTCAAATCTCCATTTTGAAGGATTGTATATGTATATGTATTTTTGTGGGATGAGACTTAGCACCGAGGGACTGGAGTCGGGGTGGACTATCTCCAAGGGTTCATACTCTTTTCCATCAAACCATGTGCCACTATAGGTTATCTCCCTTAATGGGATTGACTTGTTATGTTTCTCCTTGTTTAAGGGTTGACTAGGGATCTACCTGGCAAGTAGTCCAATTCCAAGTAGTAGCTCGCTTGGTCTCTCATATTGCCAGTTAAGGTCACATCCCCACTATGATATGTATATAGGTTTGAACTTCATGCATCATGATATGACATGGAATCTTGTTATGATAGAAATTCCTTTGGCTATGTGCACTCCTTTCCGTACCATGTGTGCCCTTGTCATCTAGTCTTGTTGTAGGATCACGTGCATGTGCATGGCATACCCACATACTTAGTGCATTATATGTGCTAACTTATACTCTTTGTCTGCATGTTCTAACCATGTACGGACCGAAGATAATTTCCTTCCATCTTTGGACGTTTAGCGGCGACTTGAAGTGTTGCTTGTGGTGAGCCCTATACTCCAAGGGCAATACCCAATTTCATCTACCTTATATCTTTAGTTTATGTTACTTTTTACTTAAGACTTAAGGGTGAGCCCGGAATATGTCGAGATCCCGTCTTATCTTATGTAGAGGCATTGTTGGTCATATCGAGCTCTATTGTATGTCATGCTATGTGATACTTGCAATTATATGGCTATCTATGTTAAGTGATGGCATCTTATGTTATGTTTTCGTTTTCGCTTATGCTTATATGATATGATTGGATTGAGAATGTGCTTATGTGAAAAGTCCCTAACCCTGCTTGTCCCCATAGCTTGAGTCATACTTACCCGCCCCTTAGAACGTAATTGATATGTGCTATGTGATTCATGCTTATTCCATTCCCGGGAACATCCCCATAGCTTGAGTTTAAAGCCCCGAAATTCCTCTAGACTTACGTGTTATTTGTTTATATACGCGCTTCTGAACCGATGATGTGTGTGATGATGCTATGATGGCTTGATCGAGGACTTTCAGGTTCTCCTTCGCCATGTCACATCTAGACCCTACCTTCGGGTCGTGACAAAAATGCATTTTGCAAATGAAATTGTAGCACGTGAGATCCCTTTTTTCGAAGCCCACAACGGTAAAAAGGGGTTGAGTTGTCTATTTTACCCCTAATAACTTTTCTTCATATATATATATATATCATTATTTTTAAAACTAAAATACAATTTCTGCTTCTTATTTCTATTAAAAATACACAAGCATTTTTCTCTCCCTTGTTTTGCACGATTTCTACCTTTTTGATATATAATGACTTCAAATTTTTTTGTCATTGTGGAAAAAGAGTTATAATGACGATTTCTTGGTCTGCAAATAATTCAGATCGTTGGTTTCTTGGTCTCCAACTTGCCCATTTTTTAATATTTAAACATAACGATCCGAGCTGGCAAATTGCGTGATACATACAAAAATAGGGCGCGTTATTGCCGTGTTTCTGAAGCTTTCAATGGTAAAAGGGGTTGATTTGTTATTTTTACCTCTAATAACATCCTTTTATATATAAACTATTATTTTTCAAATTAAAATGCAATTTTTTTCTTCTTTCTAATACATTCTTCAAGAATTTTTTTTCTAGTTTTTGACATTAAAAAAATATTTCATAATTTGAATTTTTTTTTTAAAAATAAATATTTAATTTTTTTTTTGGGAGGTGGGAGGGTAAAGTTAGGGGGTTAGGGGTAGGGTGGAGTAAAAATTAAAATTTTTAAAATTTGAATTTTTTGTGAAAAATAAATTTTTAATTTTTTTTGTATGGGAATGGGAGGTGAGGTTGGGTCGGGGATGGGGGGATAAGACCTAAGGTAGAGTAAAAAATTAAAATTTTTAAAATTTGAATTTTTTGTAAATATACATTTTAAATCTTTTTTGTATGGAGGTAGGGGTGGGGCTGGGCCGGGGGTTGAGGGTTGGGGGTTGTGGCGGAGGCTCGGGGTTGGCGTTCTGGGCCGGGGGTTGGGGGGTTGTGGCGGGGGCTGGGTGTTGGGGGATGGGGTCCTGAGGTGGAAATATTTATAAAGAAAGTAGCCATGTTTTATTTACATAAAAAATAGATCAAAATCACCGAAACTATACATGACTATACAATATGGTTTGTCAAAATTTATAGAAAGTATACACTTCTATACAATGTATATTACTTATACATGGGCTATACACAAAATATATATTATGATACACAAATATACACCGACTATACATGTCTATACAATGAGGGCTATTTTTTTGTAATTTTTTAAGTTTAGTGTCTCTCAATGTAATTTGCCCTAATTTTTTTCTAATGGAAGTGAAGAAATAATTTTAATTTTTCTAAAAATCATGAGTAGGGGTATATTTGATCTTTCTCACACATGCGAATTTTATTTTTAATTTCTTTGATTCAACGGCTAATTCGAGTTTTAAATATCTCCATCATAAATTTATTTATGTCACGATCCAAAATCGGATCGTGACTAAAGAGAGTAAAACCAAAGTAAAAGCAACCATAACACTGAATTTAAATCCCAAAACCTGGAGTTATGAGTACAAAAATTTCTAAGTAATACAAATGAGTAAATACAAAGTTGTCTCATAAGGAAAATGCATAGTCCGATATAGATGACAGCAAAGGAAAGTCTCAAAGAAACAATGACGACTCAAAGTCTGAGTCTCACCGTTGAATCTGATAATAATTAAAACAACTCCACACAATAAGATTAATTACCCCGGGAGAGTCTCTATGCTCGATCTGCAGGGAAAAAATATAGTAGGGGTGAGTACACCGAAATGTACCCAGTAGGTTCAACCGATTAGGTATGTGAAATCGGATAAGCATGTAATAACTAAGAGTTCCTATCACCTGTATTGAAGGGGTTAGAACACAATATAT
>JBCEWC010007666.1:0-21099 GCA_038996855.1 Solanum aculeatissimum | reverse complement strand
GGAAGACTGAAACCACCTTGCACAAAGATGTCACCATTGTCGGATTCGGCCAACTTCACACCCCTCCTAACCAAACGATGTACATCCCTTACCACCTCTTCCTTTTCCAAAGTCGCATGTGTTATGCTCCCCATGGAAACGTACTAATGGCATCCTCTACGACCTTTGCCTTACCATCTCCCTCCCCACTTGGGGAAGACCTATACCTTTCTCCCCATGACTATTCCACTCCAAAGGTAGCCCCCAAAAATCATCCATCCCAAGTTCCACAAGACTACTAGGGACTCCTTTATGCGAGTCAAGGATATAAGCAACACAACAACCCCCTTTTTGAGAAGCAACAGACACTTCCATGGGAGCAAAAAAAAATCTAGAACGATTCCCTTGAAATCCAGGACTCAAACCAAGCATAATATTAAAAAGGGAAATCACAAAACACAAGTCTGCACCAGGGTCAAGCCTGGAATAAGAACCAAATTAAATTACATGGTCGGCACTGCCGCCTAATTTATTGCATTACCTTTGTACTTTCATATTTATTATCATACACATTTAGTATTATCCTTTTTGCTTCCTATCCTTCTTTCTCGTACTCTACCTTTATTAATTTTTAGAAATTTGCTTCCGGGTAATAGGTATATATATATATATATATAGGACCAAATATAGATACTAGATTCAGTGCACAGGGTAGCATGTAATCATTTATCAGTCTTCAAAAGTGAGTATGTTTAGTAACCTCATGCCACACATACATACATGTAAAGGTCAAGCTCAGTCTACATACTTGTCACTTATTCTCAGCCCATCCAGCTCCTTTCGGGCCCATTTCTTAACCAACCAGCATAAAAATTTGGCTAATACAGTTGCCACAACTATTACAACCCTCAATATAACAACTATGGTCCCATATCACAGTATATAACACATGTAAAATTTACAACCAGCTATATGCAACATGAATTTCACAACTCAACTCATTCACAGTTTAATTCTACACATTTCAGTTTAAATATGCAATTGATGTCGCTGAAGCCACACCTTTTTTTGAGGTAAAATGGTCGCTGTCAAGTAAATAACCTAACCCAGGTTAGAGTCGATTCCTCAAGAAATATGGTAAACTTTAGAATTAATTCAACGTAAGTCGGGATGACTAACTTGCTTATCTCCTAAGAAAATGGGGGTTTTTTGTAAAGTAAAACTAACTAAACTAAACTAATGCAGGTGTTGAGAAATCAGTAGAAGAGCTAACTAGGGTAATGTATTCTCCATGAATCCCTAACTTGGTATTATCAGATTAATACAATCTTTTCCAGTGTGTAGGTGTAGGAAAGTAAGCTAGGTTCACCTAAACTTTTGATCTAGCGAATAGGTAAATTTCATCACGAAACTTGTTCTATCTTTGTGATGTGACATTACTAACCTTTACTTTTTATCCCAGTACAACCTCCCCTTGATCCAATTGGTTGATTAGATGAGAACATCTCAATCGAATCCTATTAATTACCTCTTTTTCTATTCATTACTTCCTTGATTCGGCATGTAACACTAAATGAGTTTTAACGTAGGCCTCCATTAAAAAATAGTTAAAGTAAAGAGGATTAATTAATACAACCTAACACACATTCCAAGAAATACACAATATCTAATTTTACCTTGTTAGTTCCTCTTGGTTCCCACAACCTTAGTTGTGGATTTAGCTATGCATGATCAATATAAATGTAGAAATTATCAAGTAGAGTAACATAATTGAGCACTTACACAGATGATTTAAGAATATAAAATCCAACTCTTCAATTAGAATCACAAGGTCTAAATAAGAACACACAATAATGTTTTTTCACTCAAAATATGATAAATTCTCGTGACTCCTGTCTCTCTCCATGAAAAATAACCTAAAAACCTATTCATAATGTGTAAAATACAAAACCAAAATGGAATAAGAAAATTGTGTTGTCACACTCTACGGGTAGGTTCATGACTCGTACCTCAATCTACGACCCGTATGTCGGGGTTTCGTAGACAGCAAATGGATTCTGGAGACTTCTTCTACGAGACCTTTTCACGGGCCGTGTAAGATTCTATGACCCATGGGGGGTTTCATCTGATGACATTCTAGAACTTCTCCACTTTTTGATCCTCAGGGCAAGACCACACTCTACGACTCTTCTGCTTCCTTTGTAGAGTTTAACTCAAAGTTTACCCCTCACTGGAAATTGCTACGAGACCCCATCTACGGCTCGTGAACTATTCCAAGACCCATAAAGGGTTTTGTGGATCATAAAAAATTGCTGCTTCACCATACTTTTCCCAAAAACCATGCCAACACTGAAATCTTGCAAAACAAACACACAAACACATCAAATCTACTAACATCGCTTTGAGAACACACAAAATTCCAAGTTTTAAGCATAAAAGTGTTGTATTTTGAAAACACATCAACAATCATTTCAGCTCATTCTAAGGAGTAGAGAAACCTATCCTACTTGGAATTTGACATTTCGCACTCCACATCAATCCAACTGAGCTTTTCCCCTCCTGACAGCTTCCTGATGATGCTCCACTGTTAAAAACATAGCTCACGGGGTTAACACGGCTATGTTGGCTGTAAAACTTAAGAAATAGGTGAAATTAGGCCAAAGGTGCCTAAAATGAGAAAAATGAAGACTATCCAAAACTCCGATCAAAATCCCAAAAAACGTTCCCCACATCACCTTGAATCTACAACTAAAACTTCGGCCCAAAACGGACCCCAGAAGATCGAGAAAAGGCCAAAAAATGAAATTAGAAACTTTATTAGAAAAATATTCTTTTCACCACTTTCTCAGTTTAAATTCTTGAAAACCATACAACTATATCCAACATTCTGCTAACTATCACATTCCCCTCGGAACATAGAAACCTTTCGGCTAAAATTTCATTCAATTCTATTAAGATTCGGTCACAAAATCAAGAAATAAAGTTTTCACCAAAATTGAGAATGACAATAGCAAAAAACAATCCAATTACCTCGAAATGCACATCAAATCCTGAATTCAACTTCACCACGACATTCCTTGCCAAAATTCGCGTCAAATGGACCTTTGAATCACCAAAATCGGGCTTGAAATGAGAATTCTACGAGCTTGGGATCTTTTGGAAACAAGTTTGTCGCGAAGTGCTAAAACACTTTTATAGACTACCATGTCCTTCTCTGCGAATGCAGATGGAGCTTCATGAACTCAGAGGCATGGGTCACTGATCCTTCTCCATGAATACAAGGCTCTCCACGAATGTGGACCTATGCCAAGGCTGGACTCCGTGAACGCGACAATGGCCTTCGTGAACGTGGAGTACAGGTGTTGCCCCAACCCAAGTCCAAACTTCTCTGAGCCATTTCTGAGGCTCCCGAAGTCTGATCTACACAAAAAAATAGTGTGACCACACGATTTCAATGTTCTAGATCCAATGCCACAGTCGAAATTCACAAAAGAGCCTTTTATGGAAAAATAGAGTACCCCACTTCCTTTCGACTAAAATTTGCAAAAAGAACTGAGGGGTCAAAATGCAGCGAATGACCCTGACAACTGGCAAAAGGTCATTTTAGATTGTTTTTGATATTCTAGAGCTGACCATGCCATTAGTTTTTGTATTTTAAGCACGTTAAGTTGGATTTTAATAGAAACATACTTTTTAGCTTCTGATTGAACTCATTTTGCAACTTTCGGCTCAAAATCACACTGGAACCCTCTATTCTCGAACCAACCACCCTCTTAACACAAATCAGCCATTCTAGAACTAACGGAACCGTCAAAATCCTATTTCAAGGATGTTTACTCAGGTTTTGACAGAAATCTCATTTTTGTAGCTTTAACTTCTCACTAACTTGTAAACTTGCATAGTTCACAACCAAAACACCTTATAACCATCCCAACAACTCTAAAAGGTCATGATAGTTCTGAGGTCGCTATACAAAATCCAGATCAATAGAAATGCCGCAAAAACATCAATATGATCTGGAGGGTCATTAGAACATCCCCTACTAATAAGACTTTTGTTCACGAAAGTACAAACATAGCATAATTGTAGGTTCCAGTCCATACCATGTGTGTATCAATCATAAGCAGGCCCCGTATCCCACAAAAGTTCTAGTACTTCCTTTGCTATCCAGAAATCCAATCATAATGGCCCATAGACTAGTCAAATAAGGGCACAGTAGGGCTAACAAGCTCACATGTACACACAGGGGTAAAACCCCATTTTCCTTGCTATCCGATCCATCCGACATCTTCACCAATCACTCAACAATGCAGAAAATACCCAACAGGCCATCCACTCATGACTCTCAGTACCTCCCTTCGTAGCCAGACATTCGTATATCACTTCTCAAACATGGTCCTCAGTTGTTATTACTATTTAGCCCCCACACTGTATTGTTTAACCATCAATTCTTGGCAAGAATCACAATAGTAGTCACCGATGATTATAAGTCACTAAGTCCTTGCTACACAACATAGTAGTAGCCTGACGAACACAATCAACCACTCACAAAGGTCACGAAAAATCCTGATACAACCTCCAGAATGTCCACCACCATAACCTCTCTTAACAATATTAAACAATCATTTAAATCCTCATAATCTTACCAGAGTATAAGTATCTTGTCTAGAATACACCAACGCAACATCAACATACAGAAAACAGGATACATAACAGAATAAGCTAGAGACAGGGCTAACTCAGATGCAACTGGCCCAACTCATATCAAACTTCAAAGGGCTAATGAATCAAGGCTAGGCTCACCCCCACCTTCCAATCCATACGAGTTCTCGCAGTGGTATCACCACGGAACCATTCCATCTTAAATCTCAAACTGGCATTTGTAGCCGGCATAACCCTGGGTGTTAACTCTGAGCTGTCCTCAGTCTATCCTGAAGAACCTGGACCCCGGCCAAGGCGTCCTATAACAAGTCTACACCGCATGATCCTGGCTCTGTAGACTCAAGTGAGCCAACTGGGGTATGATATCGACAACCGCATCATAGGAATAAATTAATCCGCCCCTAGGAATTATCAAAATTTAGGCCATCTGACAATATCACTCGACCCACGTATCACAATCTTGAGAAATCACCATGCCAAATCCCCCACTAATAAAAGGGATCTTCCACTATCTTAATATCTGACCCAGGATATAAGAAACCTGAAACCCATACTGAAGTGGGTGATAAGCTAAGCAATGCAGCTAACAATGTAAAACCATGACTTAATTAATATAAGAAACCCGACAAGGTGATCAACATCCCCACTAGCAAGTATAAACAGGATTTCAGATGACATAGTCCTAGTCAGCTAACAATCATAACAAGTCCCCAGGGCGGAGTGGTTGGTAGCTCAGCTGATAACGCAATAATATCTGATATAATAATAAACAATCTAACCAAACCCCCAGACATAGCTTCTATCTCACAACCCAGTCACTTAAAAATCAAGAGAATCACATATCAACAGAATTGTCACCACAGAATCATAACCATAGAAGCACAAGGTGTAGTCAGGGGTATAACTAACAATCGACCTCTCAATTACAGTGCACACCAACATAAGACTATCCACTTAAACAATTGAGTATCAAAATGACTATATGTATAAATCATAGGGCTTTGGCTTGTAGTCAGCCACTAACAAGGTATAATCGTAACACAAGCGATAATTAATTAGAATCCCACCAGGTGTAACATACTCACCAACATCAAAAACCCAACAGATCAATCCAGTAGTTAAATAACTGAACACGGGTATACCAAGAGCACCAATTCTTAACATTACTTCAGTCACAACCTCTTCTGCCTATAATATCATTATTAGTAACACTCATAGCTCCCATAACATCGAAACAACAGTCACCATACAAATATAAGTATCACAGAGCTCCAGCCCCAACAATATCCCCATAGTATAATACATATGTACCACCAACCAAATACTGATCATAAGGCCTGCCTTTGAGGCCCTTCTATATTCGCAATGCATGCAAGCTTTCTTATCCGTCTGTTACAACTCAAAGGCATCTGAGACTGAAGTATAACCCAAGTAATGCACAACTTCGGACGGTTAATGCGCCGATGACTCCTATGTGTGGAGTTGCTCAGGGAGTCAACATAGAGTTGGGTGAGTGGCATGGCAAGACCAACTTCCATGTCATGCAGATAGATCACTTCGACATTATTCTAGGGCAAGAGTTCTTCCAGAAGTGCCATGCAGTGATCGACCCATACCTCCAACGACTTGTGATCTTGGAGCAAGGAGGTTCCTGCATGGTGCCCTTAGCAAGCATGCCTAAGTCGGAGGGACAAGCTCAGTTGTTGGCCTTACAGCTTGTGAGAGGGCCCAAGGAAGGGAAACTGATGGCATGTTCCACGCCCGCTTGGGGGAAAGGTCGTCAAAAGAGAAGGCGACGAAGGAGGCCAAGCAGGAACAGGATGAGCCAACCGCAGCAGTGCTCCTCGGGTGTTGTAAGGAGCAAACTCCAAGAAAGAGCACAGAGGGATGGCATGGAGACTTACGAAAGTCCGAAGGTGGAGAAAGGGAGTTCAAGAAGAGCATGGGAATGCCTATTTCAGCATTGCGCCGAGGACATCGTAACTTTAGGTAGGGGAGGATGTGACAGGCCACCACTTAATCTTGCAAATAAGGGGAGGAAGCTAGAGTCTTTAGTGGTTTACGGAAGGCTCTAGATTTGTGTAGGAAGACTTTGTAGTCTTTAACTCTCTCTAGACTTGTGTGGAGTATTCTAGAGAGGGACTAAAGTGTAAATAGTTGAGAACTTGTAATGTAAATATTATTTATACTTTGGCCCGTAGGAAGTAGTATAAATAGGAAGGACCATTTCATTTGTCAAGCATCCAAGCAAGCAAGAATTGTAGGCAATCTTCCAAAACAATATACAAGTCTTCCTTTCTAAAGCTTTCTTGTCTTCTTTAATCTAGCGTTCCCTTAATGATCTAGTTGACAAGGGCTTACTTGTATTTGCAAGATCATGAAAGAATCGTAAGCAAATTGATAAGTGTTGCACGGGAGTCTTAGCGAAGTTTTAAGTCTGTGACACCTAGCTATAAAGAGATAGAAGAACCCCCAACTGGAAATAGAAGGGACCAACTAAGCCAGACCAACTATATACAACACAACCAACCGACACAACCTAGAAGAACCATATCAGAACTACCCTGAGATTGAGGTATAGTGTTGTACATAGGTGTAAGACCCTAGTATCTATGTCTGTACGCTGACTGGGCCCCCATAAGCCTAGAAGGTACACCCACCCGCAACCATAGGGTGTATAGGTTTAGAATACATTGATCAATAATTGATGACAAAGGACTCAACCACCCAACAATATCTGCACTAGTAACTCAACCCTGATAGCAGGAGAGGAACACAAAACCTGAAACCCAAACCACAGATGTGACTCAGTAGGTGCCCTGGTCTGGACTTAGCCCGAAGATCATGCCCTGTGCTGGACTATAGGCAATCCCCTCATAGCTAGCTAGAGACATGGCAAGTATCTAGAATAATCATAACCGGGCCAAAAATATCCATGCTCTCTAATGACTATAACAAGTCCTCCGGCTAGAATCATAAGTAGTCTAACTGATAACAGAGATAACTCGCCCAAGCAACTATGTGCTGACTCACTAGTAATGTAATAATCTCCTGTATTGATAATAGTCCTAAGGACTAACTCACCCAACTAGTATCTCAACCTTAGATGACACAATAAATCCCATAGGAAAAGGAATACATCTCTTTAACAAAATCACATCCCCGTGTCTATCTCACTAGTGGGGTAGCAACACCATATCTCATGTTAAGAGTCATAATGCCCAGTCAAAAGCACAAACAATAACATTTCACAGAATATAGCATGCTACCCAGTATCAAGTAAGGTTAGCAAAGGTATAATGGTTAACAACTATATATCTAGGCATATATGTCACAAAAACAGTATTGGATCATATTTAACGAGAAACAAGTATATCACAACTAGCCAGTCACAAGTATTCAAAATAACAGGGAGGTCACGGTTGTATCACAGGTATCCAAACCAATCAGGGCTATCACAACAAATTATATACCAGAGTAAGTCCATAATACAAAGTATAGTTAGCAACCAGCTATATCTGGAGCAGATGGAACCATCAGAATTTTGTTCTATGTTACTTTACTAGGACTTTATACCTAAAAATTAATTTTATGATTATAATCTCTCGTTTAACTCGAAAAGCTATATAATATTCAAACAATTCACCCAATGATCGAACAATCAGTGTCACTAAATTGCAAATAGCTCAAGGGCACTATGCAAAAGTTCAAACTAATAAAATATTCATGGAACCACAAAAATGACCTGGAGGGCATTACAATATCCCCCACTAATAGAACTTTCGTCTACAAAAGTAAGAATAAAGGTGTACCTGAAAAATCCAAGCCAAACCACATAAGGACCCTAACCCTAAGATTACAGTAGAAAGTGAATATAACAACCATAAGCACGCTCGGCGTCAAACAATAGTTTTGGAAATCTCAATTTATCAGAGGCACAATAATTCACTGATACGTAGCAGAGAATGAGTGCAGCGATCTCTAAGGGGACCCTCCAAGATCAAATATTCATCTGATCAGATCAATTGTCTAGAATGTATTTGGAACTCAACAGGCTAGATATATGTACCCTCAAAACACCAGCAACCATTCGAATAATCATAATCACCCATAACTATAGCTATATTCCCCTATAATGACTTTACCATATTTCTTATTTCCTTATGTAACTAATCCTTATAACTTAACCCCAGGTGGATTCCTGCTTAACTGCTACTAACACAGTTACATACAATAGCTAATGTAATCTTATTTCGCTGCAGGTACCTAACCCTTTTTCCCTTGTTGTTCAGTCAGTCAATCATAATAACAATCGTAATCATAAGTGTGGTAAGTAGTCAGCACACCATCCCAATATAACATGTTTTTAACATAACAATCATTATTAGCTTTAAAATGACAACAAACATCCAAAACACAACAGATGACCCATATTACCAATCACCGGTACCCTCATAGCCATTATATATTCAACAATACATCAAATACTCAAAATATTAAACACTAGAAAACTCCATATACATTATTTCGCCTATAGGTACATATCATAATTCCAGTCACAGTGCTCAGAAGATATCATCATTCAGTCGCAAGTGAAGTATCACAAGTAAAGAAAGTAAAAACATACTAGTCACATACTCGCCAACTCCAAGATTAGATAATCAGAATTACAACAAATCAGTGTTATACAGTTCATAGCCACCCTCCCTAATCCAACTTGATTCATATCGTCTCAACTAACTAAGATCCAACAGTTCCAACACCTAATAGATAAACCATATCAATATAGTACTTAATAAATCAAGCCCCAGCAAGTAGGGCCCTCAACAGGTCCACCATAACAATAGGATCGGCACACATAAATCATTAGAGTTGTACACACAGCAGGGGCATTAATCATCCGAACAACATAACCAGAATTTTGTAATGGCCATAACAGGTCTTGATTTAATTTTATGAGATATCCTTTGCCCTAATCCTCCATAGATGGTAATCTAACCTCTGTAGTAAAATCAATATCTCTCTCTAGCAATGATCCCATAAATCAATGGAAAATATATATAAAAACTCACAACTACTGGAACAGCCTTCACAATAGGGCCTTAACTTGAGTATGCCAAACAATCAGTTAGAACAATCTCTGAGCCTGAATATAGAACATAATACCAGTCAATATACAACTATTAGACCTCAGCCTATAATTAGGGACATGTCAGGTATAGTTAAGGTAATAATTCTGATGTAACCATCTATTGTAACATGATATGGAACAAACAATCCACCCAAGAGAATATCAAAATCAAGCCCATCTACCAATATCAAGCTTGTGTAAATATCACAACCTTGAAGGGTCACCAAACCTAACCTGTATATCTAATGCCTCACTAAGGAATCCCTCACTAAGGACAAAACACAAATCTAGAATAAAGGAGGCTCGAAATGTATACTCAAACAAGCGAAAAAATAAATAGACATATATAAGAAGGTGGAACCTAGATCAAATAACCATAAAGTCGGTTGCTGGCATAAGGTAATCATACCTAGGATAACATTATCTCTAGAGCCATACTAGTAGCCTCTATGACCTCTATCCTAACCTCCATCTCTGGCAGTTGATGGCATAGCGAATCAGCCTATTCGGGACCTCTCTCTTCACATGGAGCACTCTCAAGACCAATGGTCCAAATCCTCACACTAATAACACTGTGGGGAAGCTCAGGCTTTACTGTGTCGACTGCTACCATTGGTACCATCTGCCTCTAGATACTTGGAGCTCTGTCTAGCTGGATAAGATGGCCTAGTTTAGGATATCTACTAAGATCTATCATAACACTCCCTGGGACTGTACCGAGTCTCACTGTAGCTTCCCTCATGACGAGCTCGACTGTTGTTGTCCTCATGGGCCTCATGAAAAATCTCTTCAATCATACAATCATGATCCATGATATCTAGATAGGATCGGCCCAATGTCACTGATGTATGTGTGTTAATCCTCAGCAGAGGCCTCACGCCCCATACAAAATAACATATCCACTCCTCCATTGTTGGTAAAATAGTTGTGGCATACTTGGAGAACTCTTGGAATTGTTCCTTATACGGAATCACTATCATTGGTCCCTGCTCTAGATTAATACATTCATCACGAAGCCTATCCCTAAGGCTCCTAGAAACAAATCTAGTCATGAATTCCTGAGAGAACTTAACCCATATCACAGGTGGGGCATTGTTGAGTTTGGTATCCCTGAAAGTCCACCACCACTGTCTGACCGGCCTATCCAGTTGATAGGTTGTAAAATTTATGCCTTAAGACTCCAATAACCTCAATGCTTACAATCTCTCTATACAAGTCATCAAAAACTAATGGGCATAAACTCCAACCACACATGAATACCACGATGGAGTCAATCTAAAAAAATACCTGAGCAACCATTGATCCTGGAAAGGGGTGGCTCCCTCTAGCTGTGCAACCTGAGCCTCTTGTGTGTAAGGCCCTACCGAGGCCTATGCTAAAGGAAATTGGTCCAGTGTCAGGACCTGTTAATGCCCCCAAATACTACCCATAACTGCCCAAAAGTCACATGTATCTCAAGTGTAATCACAAAAGCGATTGGGGGTTGTGGAGGAAATAGTACCTCTGGCTATGGGGGAGCTAGGGCATCCTGTCATTGCTCAACATGCACTAAGCGTTTCTCCCTATCGTGGACTAAAAACATAGCCCTACTGATGTGCCTCCAAAATATGGCACATTTGATACTTTAAACTTAGAATTTTGTATATTCTCGAAGTGATGTTAGTAAGTTTTATGTATTTTTATGTTGATTTTGCAGGATTATAGTAGTCGGGATGTTTTTTGCCAAGTTATACAAACTGTAGATTTTTGAAGAGTTATGAGACCTTTTACGGACCATGGTTCATTTCACGAGTCGTAGATAGGTTATTGTGGGTTAGATCCAGTGAAAGGTTGATATTCAGAAATTAACGTTATGTGATACCAGATGGGTCGCAGACCATTTGACAATCCATATACCTATTCATGTGCTAAAGCTTAGAGAATGTGCATAAGTGCTTAATCATTATTAGATGAAGGCCTCCACGGGTTGTAAGTCGAGTTATGGGTTATACATCAGTTTGTGCCTAGAGATCAGAGGTTTGAAGACTTGATGAAGGAGATACCAGACGAGACCCCCTTACAGGCCGTAAGTCAGAAGATGGTCCATAGGAGGGGTTCGTAATTTGAGGACAGATTTCTAGCAGTGTAGTCTATGAAGGCCAGTCATAGGTCATGATTTCATCTATGGCCCATAACTCTATTCATACAAGTTCCCGATGCCTATTTTCCTATTATGTTTAGGATTTAGTTTCTACTTATTAAAAATAGGTTTTTAGGTTTTTTTTATAACAGAGAGCAGTTAGAACGTCCAGAACTTGTTACTTGAGATTATTACTTTGTTCATGGAGATTACTTTTGACATTATTTTCGGGTTATAACATTGTGATTTTTGTGAAGATTTTTTATTTCTTGTTCTTCAATTCATTGTTGTAAGTGTTCAATTATGCAAATTCTTAACATAATTCTCTCATCTACAATGAACATGAGTAGATAAATCCATAACTAGAGTTGTGAGAATCATAAAGAACTAACAAAGTAAAAATCAAATAATTCGTAATCCTTGTAAAATATGCATCCATGTATTATTTATCTATTCATTTTGAATGATTTTTAATGAATGCATACGTTAGAACTCGCCTAATTCCTACTTACTGGATCAAGGGGGTAATGAATAGGAAAAGAGATAGAATAATAAGATTCGATGTGATTACACTCTTCTAATCAACTTGAACAAATCAAGGGATGTTTGTACTGGGATAAGGTAAGGGTTAGTAATGTCATACCCCGAGGATAGATCAAATCACATGGTGAAATTCGCTTAGTGCCTGGATCAAAGGGCTAGGTGAGTATAACTTACCAGTTTTGTATGCTACACATTAGAAAAGGTTTTGATTATTTCGTAAAACTGAGTTAGGAATTCATGGGGAACACAATACCCTATTTACGTCTCACACTGATTTCATAACAATTGCACTTGAATGCTTGACACTAGTATAGATTTAATTAGAGTTTTTATCAACCCCCCTCATTTCGAGAAGTAAGTCGATTAATTCATCCTAATTGCTTTAATTACTCCATATCTAGACCTTCTTCCTCGTGGGATCGAACCTAACTATTGTTAGGTTCTATATTTGAATAATGACCACTTATACCTCAATGGGGAGCTGTAGTTTAGGAGGAATTACCTACCTCTACTCGAAGTCTGACCTCTGAGTGACATATCTGCAAAGAACGAGACAATCAGATTCCTAGAATGAAATGACCATTGGCAAACCCACATGAATAGAATCAACAACAAGAGGGAAATTCCTAAGCATCTCATAGCCTCCTGAAGATAAGTCACAGACATCTTCGCACCCATCCGTAGGACTCTATTAAATGGTAACTATGTACAAATAAGACTAGCAAACCTAAAGCTCTAATACCACCTTATCACGACCCAACCGTTCAAGTCATGACGACACCTGTTAGATCCCCCTATAGGCAAGCCAACCCAACACCCACAGTACCTATCCTAATATCTAAGCATTAAACGATAGCTAAAAACATATGAAATACCCCAATAACAACCTACCCCAGGACCTGGAATTCACCTAACTAGAGCTACTATAGACTTAAAAATAAAAGTGTATACATATCAAGAATGGTAGAATACAACACACGCCATACTAAATGTGGACAAGGCCAACATCCTAATATAAAAGACGACCAAATTAACACAAGGAGATTGTAGAAGATCCCATAAAGATATTGGTGCTCACCAAAAGTCTCCTGAAGTGTCTACGATGCCCCTAGATTAGCGGTCATGACTGTTACCTTGACCCACACCATGAGTAGATGTAGAAAAGTAGAGGTGAGTACCTACAATAAGCACCCAGTAAGCATTATCAGTCAACTCATTGAAATATAGTAAATATAAAATGCCTGAATGTAGAAATTAAAGTAAAGCAAGAAAATCTAAATCCAGGTCAAGGAATAAGGATATCTAGAGAATCAAAGAATCTCCAATTGGATAACCCACATTGCGTGCAATGATACTATCTGGAAAACCCAAAATTCAAGTGTCAACTATGTTTGTAGCCTTTGAAGACCCAACTGTACAGAGCTAGAAGAACCAACAAGTGGAAATAGGAGGGACCAATTGAGCCAGACCAACTATATATAATGCGACCAACTGATGGAACCCAACGAAACCATATCACAACTACCCAGGACTGAGGTATAGTATTATTTATAGGTGTAAGGCCCTAGTATTTTTGTTTGTACACCGACTGGGCCCTCATAAGACCAGAAAGTAAACCCTCCCCTCCACAACCATGGGGTGTATAGGTGTAGAATACATGGATCAGTAACCGATGACAAAGGTCTCGACCTCCCAACAGTATCTGAACCAATAACCAACCCTGATGGCAAGAGATAAACACAAACTCAAAACTCAAACTGTATGTGACTCAATAGGTGCCCTAGTCGGGACTTGACCCATAGATCATGCCTTGTGTTGGACTATAGGCAATCCCCTTAGCACCCTGTGCTGGACTATAGGCGATCCCCTCAGCACATACTCAGGAGTGTAATACGAAAGACTATACCTTGTGTTGGACTATAGGTGATACCCTCAGCACCATATATTGAACTATAGGTAATCCCCTCAGCACACAATCAAGAGTACCATGCAGAATCAATTCTCATAATATAGTAGGTCTCTCAGTATCGGATAACCCAGTAGGCAGATAAGCAATCATCCCAAATGTACGTCTCAACAGGAGTACTATAAAATCATGTCTAGCTATCGCCAAGTCCATACCTAGAACAATAATAACCAGGACAACAATATCCAGGCTCGCTAATGACTGTAACAAGTCCTCCAGCTAGAATAACATGTAGTTTAGCATATAACAGAGACAACTCACCTAGGCAACTATGTGTTGGCTGACTGGTAATGTAATAATCACCCATATAGATGATAGTACTTAGGGCTAACTCACTCAACCAATATCTCAACCATAAATAACCCAATAAATCCCATAGAAAAAGGCATATATCTTTTTAATAGAATCACATCCCATGTCTATCTCACCAGAGGTGTAGCAGCATTATATCATATATCAAGAGTCACGATGGCCAATCAGAAGCACAAACTATAATATTTGTCAGAATATAGCATGTCACCAAGTTTCAAGTATGGTTAGCAAGTGTATAATGGCTAACAAACGTATATCTACACACATATGTCACAAAAATAATATTGAACCATATTTAACCAGCGACAAGTATATCACAACTAGCTAGTCACAAGTATTCAGAATAATAAGGAGGTAACAGTTGTATCACAGGTATCTAGAATAATCAGGGCTATCAGAACTAACTATATACCAGAGCAAGTCCCCAGCACAAAGTATAGTGAGAAACCAATCTCATAACTACCATATCTCCATAGCACCAGGATACACCCACATACACACAAACGTCAAGCCAGAGTACATACCTATCACATGGCATCAACCCATATCAAGCCTTTACCAGACCTTTTTACAGTTTAACAAAACAAGAACACAGCTAATACAATAATTACAACTCATATAGTACCTTACACAGTAACCAACATCTCACATGGTCATACATATCATGTACTTAGTAAAACCAGTCTATATTCAATACGTTCATACATTTCAGCTCAGTCTAAGGTTTAAGGAAGCCTAGCCTACCTGAAAGGAAAATCCATGCACTACGGATCAGTCCATGCAAGCATTTCATCCCTGATAACCTCCAAATGTCTCTCAACTATGAAAATATGAGTCACAACCTCAATATAGCCATTTTGGCTATAATATCTCAAGAAACAGGGAAAGATACGTTAAATGGGACCAAAATAGAGAAAATAGGGCCCACACCCAAACACCGAAACGACCCCAGTAAAATGACTATCACATCACCTAAAGTCCATAAACAAAAATTGAGCTCACAACGAGGCCCAAAACCATAAGAAACAACCCAAAATAGAGTGGCACTTCTTATCGAAAATATGAACTACACAGGTTCTCAACAAAATTCCTCAAAATTTCAGTTAAATTAGTAGAATATGAATATACCACAATGTAGGTCTCGAAAATTAGTATAGTCTAGACCTAAATTTTACTTAATTCTGATAAGAAATAACTGAGATATCATAACACAAAGTTTCCAAAAAAAGATAACATAACAACCGCTAAAATAAGATTTCTGCACCTAATGGAGCGCTATCAATTAAATCTGACATTACCAGGATGTCTGCCTCGCAAAAACACAAAGAATAGACCCAAATTTTGACTCAAATGAATAACAAATCGTATGTCAAAGTTTCCGAAAACATACTTAATATTACAGTAGGAAAATGTCAATTTTACCTCAAAAAACATGCCAAAATCAATTTCTGAAACTCCCACGGGGTTTCTCTTGAAAAAATATACAAGTTAGCATTTTAAATCATGGGATATTGTTAACCAATTTAATTTATTATAATCAATCACACTTTTCCTCTATCTCTACTTTTTGTATTGAGGTTTTTAGTAGTAATTTTATATTGTTGATGAATTCAGATTCTTGTGATATCAATGTCTTTAATTATGATCACTGATGGTCAATTAAAGACCATAATTATTGACCATATCTAAAGGTCAATCTAGACCAGATTTGTTGCTCGTATGTAAAGCTATTTTAGGACCAAGTTACTATTGTCTATGAAGCTATTTTAGGACCAGTTTCATGTAGTTCGTAGCTCTATTCTAAGATGAGCTAGATTCTCATCCCTAAAGGTTAATCAAGGATGAGCTAGTTTACCATCCCTAAAGGTTAATCTAGGATGAGCTAGTTTGTTATCTCTAAAGGTTACTTTAATACGAGGTAGTTTCTCATCATTGAAGGTTAATGTAGGACGAGTTAGTTTCTCTTCCCTACAGGTAAATCTAGAAAAAGGTAGTTTCTCATCCCTAAAGGTTAATCTAGGAAGAGGTAGTTGTTTGTTGCAGAACTAATTTAACGACCAAAACATAAGTACTTTCCAAAGAAGAAATTTATTTCGTTAGGATGAGATATCTAGTCTTTAAAAGTATTTTTAGGACTAGTTTTATTGTCGTCTCAAAAGACATTTAATGACTAGTGAAAATCATATTGCAATTACCCTTTAGCAATGAAAGATATTGGGACGAATGGTGACCAACATTTTCCTATCGCAATAGAACTTTTGAGACCAATTTTTGATTTTTAGGGACCAAATTTCTCTTCCTTAGAGATTGCTTTTCTTGTAGTGAAACAACATTTCCGGTTTGTTCATCTGTAATGACCCTACATATCATTTTTGTATTTTTATGGCTACTCTATTGGTTTGAGCTTCGGTATGATGACCTCGGACCTTTTATGGCTTATTGGGGGTGTTGGAATGGTTGTGGGTGGTTTTGGTATTGAATTATGCGAGGTTGTTGGTTAGCAAGAAGTTAAAGCTTCAAAAATGAGATTTCTATCAAAATCCTAGCAAACGGCCTTGAAATGGGATTCTAATGGTTCCATCAATTTTGAGATGGTTGATTTAGGATAAGAGGGTGGTTGGTCCAAGGATGGAGAGTCCCGACATGATTTTGAGCCAAAAGTTGCAAAATGAGTTCAATTGAAAACTAAAAAGTGCATTTCTAAAAAAAATCCCTGCTAAACACACTCGAAATAGAAATCTGATGTTATGGTCAGCTCTAAAACATTGAAAATAGTCCAAAATGACCTTTCTTCAGTTGACGGGGGCATCCGATTGCGTTTTGAACCTCTCAGTTCTTTTACCTAAAATTAGCCAGAAAGAAGTGAGACTCTGATTTTTTTCGTAGGATGCTCCGTTAGGAATTCCGACTACACCGTTGGTTCTGAAACATCAAAATCCATGTGAATGCAAGATTTGATTGCATAAAATAGACACCAAATGCCCCCGGATTATCCCGAAAAAGTTTTGCAAATTGCTAATGTAGTACCAGCTAAAATAACCCTCCCCATTTGTGGAGGGTTAGATGTGATCGTGGATAAGAGGCTGGCCAGAGCTTCACATTCTCGGATCTTAGTGGTGCATTTACATAGGACATGGGGGTGGCCTATAAATAAGCCTTTCCTTTTGCGAATCAACCCATTTTACCAACTTTAGCTGTCATGACCCAAACCTAAGGCCTAGCCATGAAACGGAAAATGTGATGCATGAAGGCGCCCTATCCAAGCCTATTGTTCATAACATAAGAATTCTATAAGGACCCAAATCTCGCGGAGGCCTTAACAATGCATGAGAATCAGGTTTGAAGAAATTTTGGACCAAGGTGCTCAGCTATGAGCCAAGGACCGTGAAGGGCCCATGAAGGGGTCCTTGGTTCTTTGAGGCTTGTTTTCCATGGTTGCCTATGGGTTGGAAGTGAAAGGTTCCACCATGGAACCCTCCATAGGTAGTGGTGCCCACTACGAATAATGGAGGGTCATGTGGAGGGCACCTTCCACTTGAACCCCACTGTTTTGCTCTAAGTCACCCATCATGGCCGCCAGTACGGACTGTGGTATATACCATAGACCATAGGGGATTTCATTCCCGAGCTTTTAGCAGCACTTTGGGCTCATTTGTAGTGGGGTATTTTTGTAATTTGACCCCACTCTTTGGTCCTAAAAGACTTCTATGCTCCCATTAAATCTCCTAAATCATTCTTTAGTCATTCACTTTCACTTCATTTTCATTACAACACTTAATTTCTAGAATTCATGTTTCAAAACATCATTCAAGCCTAAACTTTGAAGATTCAAGCTAAGGTCCCAAGTGCGCTTTCAAGTTCAAGTATATCTCATCGTAATCTCTCTAATTTAAGAAAGGTATATGTGGTTTCATTCATGATTCCATTTCAATCATGAAGCCCAACTCCTATTTTCAAGTTTTCATTAACTTAAAGTGAGTTTCAAGGTTGATTTTCATGATTTGGATTCAAATTGTTAAAATGTTATGGGTTCTTCTTAAATAATAATGTAAGCATGAATTACTTCTTATTACATTGATTTATATTATTTTCATGGGATGTAAGATTACATGCCCTTTTTAAGCTTGATTTCATGCATGGGTAGTTTGACTTATAATCCAAATGCTGATTTAATAATGTTTTATGAATGATTCAGTCTCAAGTTTATGTTTTAAGTATGAATTTCAAGTATCCATGCTATTCATTCATTCTTCATGACATGAGCATGCATAAAACATGAATTTTCATGAAGTTTTACTATGGATTTTACTATTAATTATGACTATGATTATGATTCCAAGGCAAGTATAGTGATGACATAAATGTGATCACATAATGTCCATGTTTTGGCTACAAGATTTCAGGGGTGTATTCACACCATCATGTATAAGTTATGAATGAGTCGTTCCTATGCATGAAAGTATGAATTGAAGTATGATTTGTCTTTTTAGCCCAAGTATGCATGATTATGATTTGAAATAACTTATGATCCTATTACAATAATGTCTACGTATATGTACTCCCGTTGGATGATGACTTAGCACTAAATATGATTAGGGGTGAGGGTTTGACCAAAGGGGTTGCTATATAAAGCCTACCTTTCTCATAACTATATTGCTTGTAGGATCATGTTTCCCAATATGGATGATTCTGTCATGGGAAATACCCACTATATGGGGTATAACTTACCTTTAAAAAGTAAACTACTCTTTCTCGGTGTGGAGGCAACATCAGAATTCTATGTTATAGTCGCATAGTCTTACATGTCAGTTGAGGTCCATCTCCGTTGTAACAACCCAAAATTTTTCAAAATCACCTTGTTATTGGCATTATATGATGTACTACAAGTCATGGTTGAGTTTTGGTAGCCACGAGTTGAGTTTAAGTGGCCGAATGCAAATTGGGCTAGTTAGTGGCCTAGAAGAATAGTTTCGGTAGTCTACTGCAAACAGTCATAACTTTTGATGTGGGATGCACCATGTGAGCTACAACAAATCAAATTGAATCTCTTTGAGTTATATTTTCAACACAAGTGGTTTCACTCAATTTGGAGTTTGGACGAGGGAGATATGGCCCAACCAGTGAGACTATCTGAGATTTGAAAGCCATTGGAGATAGGCTCAGAAAAATGGCCAAGGACTTTGGCATGGACCGTGAAACTTTGTACAGTCCATCTAGTGCCTCGTCAGGTGTCACAGTGATCTTGGGGTGGCCTGGAACCACCCCTAAACCAAGTCTAAGTCAACGAGACCTTAGACGGTCCATTTGGCATTTGACGGCTCGTCCACTGTCCCGTAAAGTTGGGCAGTGGCTTGTCCAAGCCATGGCCATGTTTGGGAGGCTACGTGTGGACTGATGGGACCCTCTCATGGGCCGTCACACCTTACACAAACCGTCAAGTTGGTCGTCAAGTGCAACAGAGAGTTTTCTGTGAGTTCGCGTTGAAAATTTAGCTAAGTATGGTGAGATGGTAAGGTTGACGGGCCGTGTGCCTCTTGACGACACTGTAGCTTCCGTCTGGCACTATTTTATTCTGGAAAGTTACGTTTTGTTAAGGGTATTTTTGGGATTATGCCTTTCCTAATTCTCCTTTAAGCCCCCTAAACTCCCCAAATCCCTTTAGACATTACGTAAACTGTAAACTTACACTCAAAATGCTCTCAAGGGTTACATTGATTCCTCTCAAGTTCTTGAACACCATTGTTGAAGATTCAAAGGAAATTTTAAGGAAGTGATCAATTCTTGATTCTCTATGCAATCTTAGTGTTGTTATAAGGTATGTGGGTGTTAAATTTGTGGGTTCTTCCACCCATGAAGCCCAAGAACTCTAACTATTTAAATTATGAATTTTTATGTTTTACTTAGTTATGGGTTCTCTTGATTTCACAATACTCTTGAAGTTTGGTATTCGTTGTAGATTCTAGGTTATCTCATTGTAAAATTAGTTCTTGAAACTCATGATTTACTCCATTAAATTTGAAGAATTCATATTGCATGTAATTGTCTTGAATTTTGATGCACGGTTAAGTCTTGTTAAGGTTTACATTGAAATTTTCACATGAATTTGATGAAGTAAAGTTTGAATTATAAATTGAAGTTTTCAATTCCGTTACCCATGCTTTGATGCATTCATTCATGTATTACATTGGATATGATATTGATGAAACTCTTGTTTTGGGAAATTCTTGATATTGATTATTGGATATTTCTAGACTTGTGATCACATAGTCCCTTGATATTTATTGGCTCTATGAGCATCTTGGGTGCTTGAACCGATTGTATTGTCTTGTTAGAATGAGCTACATCCTATTGCATTGATCTTGAATGATTTTGGAAACTCTTGAATTG
>JBCEWC010007665.1:0-21099 GCA_038996855.1 Solanum aculeatissimum | reverse complement strand
TAAGTTTTATGTCTCGGTATTTTAACATGGTAATAATTTATAGCATGTACTGTAGTAGTATGGGTAATGTAGAAAAACAATCTCGCAAGATATTGGTTTAAATCATTTTGAAAGGTGCTTACGCCATAAACTGGTTTAAATTATTATAAATTTATTATTCAATTATGATTAATATGTCGCGTATTAAACTCTTAATATTTTGCTAGTATTACGTAAGCCTAGAACTTATAGTAGTGGCATCCTCTGACGAGGGTTGTCACACCAGGCATGGTCTTAGGGCTGTCCAGACCAGGTTACTTTACTGGGTCACACTCATGGTTCGAGATTCAAGTTTTGTGTTTCTCTACTGCTATCGAAGTTGAGTTACTGGTTTAGAGACAATTGGGTGGTTGAAATCTTTTCCATCAGTTACTACTCCTTGTATTCATACACCTATACACTCCATGTTAGTTCATATGTATCTAGGCTTATAGGGACCCAAAAGGTATATGGGCATAGACACTAGGTCCTTACACCTATGTACAACACTATACCTCGATCTTGTGACTATCGTGATAGGGTTTCACTTGAGTTTCATCATTTGGTTCCATTGTAGATTGTTTGGTCCTACCTTATTGGTGCCTCCTATTTCTACTTTCTTAGTTGGTTTCTCTTGATGCCACAGACATATTCGACACTTGATCTTCAAGTTTCGTCAATCTTTATCATAGCACATTACTTGGATTATTCAGCTAGGGTTCTGTTTTCTTCAGATAGGCTTATCTTTAGACCTGGGTATAACACTCCGTATTTTCCACACACTTGTACTATTTATACGACACTTTATGCAGCCTTGTGGTATAAGTGGTGGACTAAGTTTTTCATATGAATGGGGTTAATTTGAGTTGGGTCTGAGGTGATGCAATGCCCCACATGTTTCAGGATAACAAGGTGCTATTTGAGTTAATGTTCAAAGTGAGATATTAAGGTACAACACGGGGGATCAATGATTGGGAAAACAAAGTAAAATTTATGATTTTCTTGCTTGACTAAATTAAGCTAGTAAGTGACAAGTAGGTGCATCACCTACTTGGACTTCTTGACCAACTTAATGAGAGCTCTAGTTGGATTACCTATCTAAGCTGAGTATCTTAATAAGGGGAAGTAGGTGCATCACCTAGTTTAACCTTAAGCAACTTAGAAAATGGCTAAGTAGGTGCATCACCTACTTAGCAATTTGTGGCCAACAATGACCAACCAAAGGACGGTGGAGTATCCATATAATAGGGTCATATTTACTTCATTTTCCTCTTCACTATATACAAAATATCAGATTTCACCCAGCACTCTCCCTTTTTTCTCAAAGCTTATAACAACCACCTTAAAATACTCCTAGAGTTCTTAGAGAAATACTCCTTCTTTCCAGCCAAGATAAGTAGAAATCTTATTGATCTAGGTTGTTCTTATATTAAATATTGCTCTTGAATGATGCTCATGTTTAGAATATTTGGGAAGAACCTTCCCCAAGTTGACTACCCAACTCTTCTTTGTTACTAAGAGACGTTTTTCTTCTTATTTGGTTCAAGTGGGAAAGGAAGTTTAAGCTCTTGAAGGAGTACAAGTGAAAAGAGCAAACCTTCAAAAATTAGGGTAAGATACTGCCCCAGCTCGTCCCTCTCTGTATGTGTAGGTTTGAATAGAGAATTTTTTACACATTCATTGTTAAGAACTTAAGAAAGGTGGTCGGAAGTGCTGGCAATATTTTCTAAGTGTACTAAATGATGTTGAGGCTGTTTAGAAGCTACGTACACTTGTTGTGGGGAGGCAGTAAGGGACCTCAAAAATATTGTTCATGAGAGTGATAATGAAGCATGAAGGGATTAGTTATTTTATCCAATTTATTTTCCAAATCTTATGAAGGATATGTTGGGACTGTTTAATGGTCATTTTATACGTACTGTTGAGAGGGGCAACTTAGGGTAACTTTTGCATAGGGTGTGCTGTGTTATGTTGATGTTGAAAAGGAGGATGTGGTAGTTCCCCATTGGTGTAAGGGTCGAGTGGACCTACTATCCATCAAATGTTTAGCTAATATTTTTTACGAGGCCCCCAATGTAGTTTAATAACATTAGCTTGATCATGACTTATATTGTAGAAGTAATGCCATAAAGGGGCGTTGAAATGTGGTAGTGTGTGGATCCAGAAATAAGGTATGTAACGCAATACTATTCCATATTCCTTGCCATGAAATATACTGCTCGTGTCACTATCAACGAGTGAGCTTCTCAAGTGTTATTCCAATAGTTATAGTGTTGTTTATTAGCAAATATGTAGCTTACTCTTCCAAGAACTAGCATGATGAGTCTACTTTCATTCGTGAAGCCAAGTTTGTCATTAACCTCTTAAGTAGAACATTAATGTTACATTCAATTCTTATATTATTGTACTGCCTTAAGTTACCATTGTCATATTGTACACTATGGGTACATAGTTCCAAGGCTTCAAAATTATCATGACTACCAAAGTAATAATCTCAAGGTATCAAAGAATAACTTAAACATTGTCCCCAGCGTGGGTGGCAGCCAAGGGGAAAGAGCCTAGAATGGGTCGATCTCACTTGGTTTATGAGGGTGGTTGCCCAGGGGCAAAAGCCTAGCATGGGTCGATCCCAATTTGTATAACTACGAGGACAACATCCAGGGGGTTAAAATGCCTAGAATGGGTCATTCTCTCTTACCACTGATCAGCTGGTCATTTATAATACATGCCTAAAAGAAGTTATAAAACATTAAAGAGTAAAGAAAAGAATGTAACATACATTGTCCCACAAGTATAATAAAGGTGGTCTTTTATTATGATCTATGAATTTATATGTTGCTACTTGATTTCACTTGAGTTTCTATTCTGCATGTGTTATTGCCTTACATATTCAGTACATTATTTTGTAGTGACATCCCTCGTGGGGGATGTTGCAATTCATATTGCAGATACAGGTACTCCAGCTAGTAAACCTCCAATATAGACGCACCCGACACTTAGGTACTTTTGGTGAACTCTAAGTTAATCCAGGGCTTTACTGAGGTGTAGTTTATGCATTTTGGTATTGTATAATAGTTTGATGTAATACGAGGCTTGTCCTGGCCTATGTTAAGGTTTTATATCTTGTAGAGGCTTTGTAGACTTATTGTATATATGTTTAGTTGCATCTGGTCTCTAAATAGTTGTGGTCTCAACAACCATGTCTGGTATGTAAGTTTTGGTACTACCTATTTTGATATTTCACCTCCATTGCTAGCAAGAACTTGTCACTACTTTGTAGTTGTCACAAGCATAGGCATAGTAAGTATAGGTTAGATATTGGTTCTTTTGGGCCTTTGGGGCATCGAGTGCCTGCCCATTTTTATAGACTTGGAGGTGTGACAAAAGTGGTATAAGAGTAGGTCATCCTAGTGTGTCTATAAAGTTGTGCCTATATAGAGTCTTGTTTATTGGTGTGTTATGCACCACATCTACAAACATGAGGCTACATGAAATTTAGAAGTTGCCTCTTTTATTTTGTTTCCTAGATCGTGCCATAGAGCCATTATCATTGGTGATCATATCTAACCCCTAAATTATTTGTTTTATGTATAGAAAATGATGTCTGTCATAAGGATAAGAAGTACAAGAAAGGAGATGGATCTTGGAGAAGGGACCATCCAATCATGAGATAGACCTCATCAAAGTGAGATTCCAAATGAGTCTTTATCACAAAGTTCCCTGACTCTTTCACCTCAAGAAGAGCTAAGGAGGGCAACAACACCTCAAGAGTCTCTTATTAGTACTACTGAGCCAGATTTATGTAATGCATTCCAATTATAGACTCGTATAGTTACTGATCAAGGCCAAAGGCAAGGAGGTATAGTTGTGGGCATTGCTGATAGAGATAGGGTAGCTAGCACATAGATATGTGACTTTCTTAATTTGGATCCTCCTTCATTCACCGGGTTAGATCCTAATGAAGATCTACAAGACTTTGTTGATCAAATCCAGCGGACCTTAGTTGTTATGCATGTAAGCGATATAGAAGTTGTTGAGCTAGGAACATATAGGTTGAAGGGTATGGTTGTATTGTGGTATGAAGCATGGAAGCAAGCTAGGGGTATAGATACACCTCCAGTTGTTTGGAAAGAGTTCAAAAAGGCATTTCTTGACCACTATTTTCCATTAGAGATTCGAGAGGCTAATGCAGATCAATTCTTAAATCTCCACCAAGGAGGTATGCGTGTGAGAGAGCACAGTCTCCAATTTAATTCCTTGGCTGGGTATGCTCTTAATATAGTTGCTACTATGGAGGATCGAGTTCATCGATACATAGATAGATTAGACCCCTACCTGGTTAGAGATTGTACCATTGTATCCTTGAATAAAGGCATGGATATAGCAAGGATGAAAGCTTTTGCACTAAATTTGGAGGATCAAAGGAAATGTAGAAGGACCCAAGAGTCGAAAAGAGCACATTCTAAGAAGGCTAGATCTACGGGGTAGTTTACACCATCCCAAGATGAGTTTAGCCCTCGTTTTTCTAATAGACCACCAAGGCTATCATTTTCCTACTCTACTGCTAGTGTTCCACCCAAATATCAAGGGTCTAAGTGAAGTCAATTTAGGTAACAAGGTGAAATCCAACATTCACGAATAGTAGAGCACCAAGAGCAAGAGAGTATGGGCCAATCAAGACCTCCTCGACAGCCTTGTAAGCAATGTAGAAGGACTCATCTTGGTCCATATCGATTTGGGATAGATGTTTATTTTTGGTGTGGTACACCGAGTCATATGATGAGAAACTACCCTTAAAGGGATACGGGTGGTATGGCCTAACCCACTGGATCACTTGTTGCATCATCATTGATAGCCCCTTCGTTAGGTAGGGGCCATAATTTTTGGCAGGTCATGGTAGGGGTGTTAGAGGAGCAGTTAGTTCTAGTGGATCTCAAAATCGCATGTATGCTCTAAAAGATTGGCAAAATTTGGAGGTTTCCCTAGATGTGGTTACAAGTAAATTTTCCATCTTTTCACATATTGTATATGCGTTAATTGATCCAGGATCTACTTTATCATATATTACTCCATTAATTGCTGGAAAGTTCAAAAGAGTGCTAGAATTATTGATTAAACCATATGAAATTTCTACATCGATTGGTGAGTCTACTATGGCTAGAAGTGTCTATTGTAATTGCATAGTAACTATTTGTGACCATGACACGTTGGCTAACCTTGTTGAGCTAGAATTGGTAGATTTTTATATTATAATGGGTATGGATTGGTTGGCTTCTTGTTATGCCATGGTGGATAGCCAAACTAAGATGATGCAATTCCATTTTCCAAAGGAGGCAGTCCTTGAATGGAAAGGTAATATTAGGGCACCAAGAGGTAGATTTATTTCCTATTTTAAGACAAGGAAGATGGTTTCCAAAGGCTACATATGCCATTAAGTGAGGGTGAGAGATATAGATGTAGATTCCCTTACCCTTCAATCTGTTCTAGTGGTAAATGAATTTCCAGATGTGTTTCCTGAAGATCTCCCAGGTTTGCCTCCTGAATGAGAAGTTGAATTTGGTATTGATGTGCTCCTAGATACGTAACCTATATCTATCCCCCCGTATAAAATGGCACCGGCAGAATTACGGGAGTTAAAGGAGCAATTAAAAGATTTACTAGAGAAGGGATTTATAGGTCCTAGTATGTCTCCATAGGGAGCACCAGTTTTGTTTGTACGCAAGAAAGATGGATCATCAAGAATGTGTATTAACTACCAACAGTTAAATAAGGTGACGATAAAGAACAAATATCCCCTCCCTTGAATCGAGGATTTATTTGATTAGTTACAGAGTGCTAGGTGTTTTTCAAAGATTGACTTGAGGTCGGGTTATCATCAAGTGATAGTTAGAAATCAAGATATACCCAAGATGGCTTTCTGAACATGTTATGGTCATTTTGAGTTCGTAGTTATGCCATTCGGGCTTACAAATGCACTTGCGATTTTTATGGATTTGATGCATAGGATGTTCAAGCCAATTTTGGATGTGTTTTTGATAGTATTCATAGATGAAATTTTAGTGTATTCAAGACCAGAAGAGGATCATTCTAATCACAGGCGCCAAGTCTTATAATTCTTCGTGATCGTAAGTTATATGCAAAGTTTTTAAGTGTGAGTTTTGGTTAAAATTTGTGGCATTCTTGGAACACATTGTATCCGATGAATGAATAAGGGTTGATACCCAAAAGATAGAAATTATAAAGAACTGGCCAAGACCTACAACACCTACGGAGGTTCGTAATTTCCTTGGGTTGGCAGGTTATTATAGGAGGTTCGTTGAAGGATTTTCTTCTATTTCTGCACCGTTACCAAGCTAACGCATAAGGAAGCTAAGTTCCAATGGAGCGATGTATAAGAAAGAAGCTTTAAAGAGCTAAAATGTAAATTGACAATAACACCTGTGTTGGTACTTCCTGAAGGAATAGAAGGTTATGCAGTATATTGTGATGCTTCGGAAGTAGGATTAGGATGTCTCTTGATGCAGCATGATAAAGTAATAGCTTATGCCTCAAGACAGTTGTGTCTATATGAGAAAAAACTATCCGACCCATGATTTGGATCTAGTGGCAGTTATATTTGCCTTGAAGATATGGCGCCACTATTTGTATGGAGTCTATGTTGACATATATGTTGATCACAAGAGACTATAATATATCTTTAAGAAAAAAGACATGAACCTAAGTCAAGGAATATGGCTTGAGTTATTGAAAGATTATGACATCGATATTTTGTACCACCTCAGGAGGGTGAATGTGGTAGCGGATGCTTTAAGCCGCAAGACAATGGCAAGCACTTTTGAGCAGCCCGTAATAATACAAGGGGTAAGTAAAGATCTACGACAACTTGCTAGCCTAGGGGTTCACCTTCTTGAATCTTTGGAAGAAGGAGTTGTGGTGCAAAGCACTGCAAAATCCTCTTTGATAGGGGAAGTGAAAGAAAAATAGTACATAAATCCTATTCTATTGTAGCTTAAGTAAAATGTACAGCAAGGTATGACTAAGGCATTTGAGCTCACACAAGAAAGAGTACTACGATGTCAAAATAGATTGTGTGTACCTTATGTATATGGGCCAAAAGGGAGAATTATGATAGAAACACATCAGTTAAGGTATTCGGTCCATCTGGGCTCAACCAATATGTATCATGACTTGAAAGAAGTGTATTGGTGGGGGAAATAAAGAAGGATATTGCAGAATTCGTGGCACAATGTCCAAATTGTCAACAAGTTAAGGTAGAACACCAAAAGCCTGAAGGTTATTTGCAGCACATAAAACTTCCAATTTGGAAGTGGGAGATTATCAACATGGAATTTGTTTATGGACTACCTCGCTCATTTCGAAAGTTTGACACCATATGGGTGGTAGTTGATAGACTTACCAAATCAGCTCACTTCTTGTCGGTCAAAACTACTTATGCAGTTGTAGACTATGCAAGATTATACATTAAGGAAATAGTTTGGTTGCACAAAGTGCCAATCTCTATTATACTCGATAGGGGAGCTCAATTCACTACAAATTTTTGGAAGTCATTCCAGAGAATTTTGGGGATGCAAGTAAATTCAAGTACAACCTTTCACTCTCAAACAGATGGTCAAGAAGAACGCACAATCTAAACACTCGAGGATATTCTTCGAGATTGTATATTAGACTTCAAAGGTAGCTAGGAGATCATTTTCCACTTATTGAATTCTCTTACAATAATAGTTGCCATTCAAGTATCAAAATGGAACCTTGTGAAGATTTGAATGGAAGAAAGTGTAGGTCACCAATCAGTTGGTTTGAAGTAGGTGAAACTGCCTTATTTGGGCCAGATGTTGTTCATCAAGCTATGGAGAAAGTTTAGATAATATAGCAGCAGTTAGAAACAACTCAAAGTTGACAAAAATCATATGTAGATGTTAGAAGAGGAGGAATAGAATTTTCCATAGGATATTGGGTGTTCTTAAAGGTGTCTCCAATGAAAGGGGAAATGAGATTTGGTAAAAAAGGAAAACTCAGTCCATGCTACATAGGACCATATAAGACTGTTAAAAGAGTTGGCTAAGTTTCGTATAAATTAGAGCTACCCCAAGAGCTTTCTATGGTTCATCTAGTATTTCACGTTTCAATGCTTCGATAGTGCATAGGTAGCCCATCTCGTATCACTCCAACCAAAGAAGTATGGGTTACAGAAGATCTCACTTATGTGGAAGTACCCATTGCTATTCTAGATCGACAAGTTAAGAAGTTATGAAATAAAAAAGTAGCTTCCATAAAAGTACTTTGGAGAAACAAGCAAGTAGAAGAGGTTACCTGGGAAGCGGAAGAAGCAATGAAAGCCAAGTACCCCCATCTATTCCTGTTAACTGAGGAAGATGCAGATATTTGAGTGATGGCATTGGTAAGTAAGTATATGTCTATTGTACCACGTGAAAAATTATTGTATGTAACTTAGGTATGAACTAGTTTGGGTTGACTAACTATACTATCATTCAGGGATGAATGTTCCTAAAGGGGAGAGGGAAAATGTAACACCCCGTATTTTCCACATGCTAGTACTATTTATATGACACTTGATGCAGCCATGTAGTATAAGTGGTGGACTATGTTTTTCATATGAATGGGGGTAATTTGAGTTGGGTGAGAGGTGATGTAATGTCCCACATATTTCAGTGGGTGCAAGTCCAAGTTAAGCTCAATGTTAGCATTTAAATTCAGGATAACAAGGTGTTATGTGAGTTGAAGTTTAAAGTGAGATATTAAGATACAATGCGGGGGATCAAGAATTGGGAAAACAGAGTAAAATGTATGAGTTGCTTGCTTGACTAAATTAACCTAATAGGTGAATCACCTACTTGGACTTCTTGATCAACTTAATGAGAGCTCTAGTTGTATTATCTATCTAAGTTATGTATCTTAATAAGGGGAAGCAGGTGCATCACCTAGTTTGACCTTTGAGCAGCTTAGAAAATGGATAACTAGGTGCATCACTACTTAGCATCTTGTGCCAAACAATGACCAGCCTAAAGATGGTAGAGTATCCATATAATAGGGTCATATTTACTTCATTTTCCTCTTCATTATTTACAAAAAAAAAATCATATTTCACCCAACACTCTCTCTTTTTCTCAAAGATTATAGCAGCCACATTAAAATACTCCTAGAGTTCTTGGAGAAATACTCCACTTTTCCAGCCAAGGTAAGTAGAAATCATATGGGTCTAGGTTGGTTCTTATATAAAATATTACTCTTGCATGATACTCATGTTTAGAATATGGGGGCAAACCATTCCCCAAGTTGACTACCCAACTCTTCTTTGTTACTAAGAGAGTTTTCTCTTCTTATTTGGTTCAAGTGGAAAAAGAAGTTTAAGCTCTTGAAGGAGTACAAGTGGAGAGAGCAAACCTTTAGAAATTAAGGTAAGATACTGCCCCAGCTCGTCCCTGTCTGTATGTGTAGTTTTGAATCGAGAATTATGTACACATTCATTGTTAAGAACTCAAGCAAGGTGGTCAGAAGTGCTGACAATATTTTCTAAGTGTACTAAATGATGTTGAGGTTGTTTAGAAGCTACGTACACTTGTTGTTATGGGGAGGTAGTAAGGGACCTCAAAAATGTTCATGAGAGTGATAATGAAGCATAAAGGGATTAGTTATTTTATCTGATTTTTTTCCAAATCCTATGAAGGATATGTTAGGACTGTTTAATGATCATTTTATGCGTACTATTGATGGGGGCAGCTTGGGGTAATTTTGGCAAAGGGTGTGGGGTGTTACGTTGATGTAGAAAAAGAGGGTGTGGTAGTTCCCCATTGGTGTAAGGGTCGGGTGTACCTACTGTCCGCCGAATATTTAATAATATTTTACGAGGCCCGCAATGTAGTTTACTAACGTTAGCTTAATCAAGACTTATATTGTAGAAGTAATTCCATAAAGTGAGGCTGAAATATGGTAGTGTGTGCATCCGTAAAGGTATGTAAGGTTATACTATTCCATATTCTTTGGCATGAAATCTAATGCTCGTATCATTATCAACGAGTGAGCTTCTCAAGTGTTATTCCAATAGTTGTAGTGTTGTTTATTAGTAAATCGATAGCTTACTCTTCCAAAAACTAGCACGATGAGTCTACTTTCATTCGTGAATCAAAGTGTATCATTAAACTCCTAAGTATAACATTAATGTTATATTCTATTATTATATTATTGTACTGCCTTAATTTACCGTTGTCGTATCGTACACTATGGCTACACAGTTCCAAGGGTTCAAAATTATCATGATCACCAAAGTAATAATCTCAAGGTATTAAAGAATAGCTTGAAAATTATTCCCAGCATGGGTGGCAGCCCAAGGGCAAGAGCTTAGCATGGGTCGATCTCACTTAGTTTATAAGGGTGGTAGCCCAGAGGTGAAAGCCTAGCATGGGTCGATCCCATTTTGTATAGCTACGAAGACAACATCCTAGGGGTTAAAAATCCTTGCATGGGTAATCCTCTCTTACCACTGATCAGCTGGTCATTTATAATACATGCCTAAAAGAAGTTATAAAGCATTAAAGAGTAAAGAAATGAACGTAATGTACATGGTCCCATAAGTATAACAAAGGTGGTCTCTTGTTATGATCTATGCATATATATGTTGCTACTTGATTTTGCTTGAGTTTTCATTTTGCATGTGTCATTGCCTTACATATTCAGTATATTATTTCGTACTAACATCCCTTGTGGGGGATGCTGCAATTCATGTTACAGGTACAGGTACTTCAACTAGTAGACCTCCAGTATAGGCGCACCTGACACTCAACTACTTTTGGTGAGCTCCAAGTTGATCCGGAGCTTTACTGAGTGTGTAGTTTATGCATTTAGGTATTGTATAACAGTTTGATGTAAGGCAGGGCCTGTCCTGACCTATGTTAAAGTTTTCTATCTTGTAGAGTCTTTGTATACTTATTGTATATATGTTTAGTTGCATCTGGTCTCTAAATAGTTGTGGCCTTAAAGACCAAGTTTGGTATGTAAGTTTTGGTACTACCTATTTTGATATTTTATCTGTATTGCTAGCAAGAACTTGTCACTACATTGTAGTTGTCACAGGCATAGGTATAGTAAGTACAGGTTATATGTTGGTTCTCTCAGGCCTTTGGGGCATCGAGTGCATGTTTGTCTTTATAGACTTGAGGTGTGACACTGGGTTTTGATAGCTAGCACTGCAGTATTTTATCATATATGTTCTTACCATATTTACTTTATATCACTTGGTCAATCAATGATGCCTACTTGGTTCCTTCCACCAATACTCACCCCTTTATTTCTTCATCTACTTGTGGTGCAGGTTCAGGTACGAGTTGTGGTCGTTGATTTGGTTGCTTGTAGAAACTTTAGAAGAATTTGGTGAGCACCAACAACTTTGAAATATTGTATAGTCTCCTTCTGTTCAGTGGGTTACCTTTTGCACTTAGACACTGTCCTCGTATACATAGTTTGGATTGTATGTGTAGGAGCTTATTCTTGTTATATATGTGTGTGTGTATTTTATTTTGAGCGTATAGTAGCTCTGTACAAGTGACTTCTAGGTTTTTAGGTAGATTGTTGTTGACTTGTTTTATGTGTTGCTAGTTATCATTTTGAGTAGTTATTCAGGATAGGTACCTCGGGTTTTGAGATTGGCTTTCTTGTAGGTGAGATCTAGCAGGTGTCATCATGACCTGAAAGGTGAGGTCACGACAAAATAATTAGAAATAATAATCATTTGTTAACATATTATTTGATATAAATAATGCCTATAAGATCTTAATAAATTTTTGTTAACCTGTTAGTACCTAGAAACCATGTTTATAAGATTAATAATAATTTTCAACGTCAATAATAGATACCATGTATATAGGACTTTAACGAATTTTAACATGTTTGTATAAAAAGTTATCAATATTGTTTAGATATTTGGAACAAGTCACGTGATTTAGAGATCATGTTTTTAGGATTTAATAAATGTTTCAGAATATTTTTTTAGTTAGAAGTTATACTTGTAGGCCTTACTTAATATTTTAAACATGTTATTTTAAAAGATAGCTAAGGATTTTTTTAAAATTAACTAAATTTAAAATTGTTGTGCATTTTTTTTACTATGTCCTTTGAATGTTGATTTTTTTGACTATGTCCTTTAAAAGAATGTTGATTTTTTTGAGATTTTATGTGCTAGTTGTTCTCCTATTTATTTTATTTGATAGCGTGTCTAATTAGGAGCCCTGAGTTTTCTTTTAGTCTAGAACCTATCATATTAATTAAGTTCAATGCCTCTCGGACATTAGGATGGGATGATAGGCATCTTATAAGGTGTTAGCTTTTGTATTTTTTTTAGATCGCTTCTTAGGTAAATAATGAATGAACCTAGGAGGGTTAGGGGTAGATAGCACCCTAGGAAATGATGTAAGGTAACTCGAGTAGAAAAGCAACAAATTTTGTATTTGTCTTCTAAGTAATAAGGCGAGCATTGATCCGAGTGAAATATAAAGTTCATCTAGTTTATTGACTTTGTAATTCTTTAAAATATTTCTTGCTTGAATTATTTGGGATAGTTTAGTTAATTAATCATTCATTTCTTTTAAATCTACGTGTGTATAAAATTCTATATTCTAGCTTGTCTTTTGCAAATTTTTGTTTTCCTTTCATGTCTTTTTTTATCACTTAGTTCTTCCTTAGATATTTAATAATAATAAAATTAGAGACTTTATTTATACAATTTAACCCTAACATAAAATATGAGATATGATCGGGATTAAATTTGACTTTTAATTGGTCCTGTTTGTTTAGATTAGAATGGTTCCCTAATACACATTTAATTCGTTAGGCGACCACTCTTCCTTTTTTTCGAATCCCAAAAAAGAATTATTCCGACGTTGTCAATCTTGTTTTGCAAGAAATGGAACGCGATAAAATGGTGACTCTGTTGGAGATATGATTAGGTTCTTATCATTACGTGTTTTGTATTTTATGTGGGGTTCATTATATGTATTTTTTATTTGTTATTTCCTTTCCTTGTTCCTATTTATTTTGTGATTTCCAGGTTTATTCCCTTTTATTTTTTCCTTTATTTAGTTTTCTTGTGTGTTTGTTTATAATTGATTTTTTTCTAGTTTAATCATATTCAATTTCCATGTTTAACCCCTTTTCTTTTTTCTCTTTTATTTAGTTACCTTATATATTAGTTGAATGATGGATTTTTCTTTCTTATTTGATTCATGATTAGTCCCCTTCTTTATTTCTTTTATTTTTTTATATTAATCATACTTGAAATTCATTTTTGTTGTTTACTTGTCAAATCTTATCCCTTAGTCTTATTTGATTTTTGCATTTATTTATTATTTTATATGTGGTATTTATTATTTACTTATTTACAAGCTTTGTTTAAACTGCTCATATGTTATTGTTTTTTTAAATCTAAATGCTAATTGTTACTATTTTCTATAATTGGCATTCCGTTTATACTTTTCCCTCGGATAAACTTTTTTTTTATTTTTCATGATGTTATGTCTTTGCACCTTTCACAAATCCTCTTCAAAATTTCTATTTTAGAGAGTTAGCATATGTGTGGGGATAACATATGATTTTAACATTGTAGGATCACGTGGTTCTCACATAGGAAAACCCTCAGTTAGTGTCTAACCCACTCTTAAAAACATAAGGTACTGTTGTGTTCACCCTAATAATTAGGTCATGCATGTATAAAAACTTTCGGTAGTTTAATCCATGCGTCAATCTACATTATTAGAAACCACCATATTTAAGTGTAAAGGGTCCCATCATCCTTTAAACAAAGTTGAATATTTTGTGTCAACATAAATCACGATAATTAATTCAAGCCTAAAATATATCAAATTATCACGCCCCGAGTTTACACCCTAGACATGGCCGACACCTAGAACCGTTTCTGATCCCAACTGATTCACTTGTCCTGGCTACCTCACTCAGCGGAAGACATAAATAATAATGATAGGCTTAGATATAATGAGCTAAAGAGAATGCAGTAATCTGAACAAACTAAATAGAGGAAAAATCCCAAGAATAATTAAAAGTAAGAACTGAAACTCATGTCATACAATCTATGAAATCTCTAACTAAAATGATCTGAAGCAACTACCGTCACAGGCCCACAGTAACCGCAACTGAAAATAAGTACTGAAATAGAAGTAACAACTCTAAAGCCTCTGATTGGTAAGATCATCGATAGCTGAATAAGATGTTGGTCCTCAACGAAATGTCTGCTGAGGGACTCTGTCACCTGCATCTGCATAATAAAATGATGCAGGTCCAAAGGATGTCAGTATGTGGAATATACGAGCATGTAAAATATCAAAACAGTGAACTCAGGATAAGGCACTATACTCAGAAGTATCTAAAAAAACATGTCTCAAAATATGACAGTAAAAATAATAAATAATGTATATTCTTAAAGTAAAACATATGTTGAAACTCTATATGCAAGAATTAGTTTACTTTAACTTGGGGAGTTTCTCTAACCAACAACCATCACTATGAGTCTCATGATAATAAAGCATCTTGCCCACACTGCTAGAGCCAACCCATATTTTGCCAAGGTAAGGAACGAAAACAAGGAGCATGGATTCATCCCAAAACTGGGCCATATTAGTGGTAAGTAAGAGCTATACTCAGGGTACAGTCCTATCCTACGCCGGCTACGTAGTTTATGAGTTTGAGTATTTAGTATTCTTACCCATATCGGTGCTCTAAACTACTCCCAAAAGTGTTAATTATATACTCATACTTAAAAGAATATACTTGATGAAGTATCACTTTTCTTCTCTTTGGGACTTAGCCAAACTTAGTATTGTCTTAAGTTTTCTCAAAGCTATCTAAAATCATAGGTTCCACACTATAGGTTCCACACTTCACTATTCATAGTTTACTTATGCTAATACTTTCTTGAATTTAAAGCAAAACATGGAAATTCATAGTTTCTTGTAGTAACTTTAGGGTTCAACCAATTTAATAATTTAAAAGTAGTATCTCAACTTAGGATCCTAATATAGTAGAAAAAGTTAGTAATTTCATGCTTTCCTTCAAAAATAACCTAGACAAGAGCAATTACTCATAATAAAGAAATTTTATCCTCAACTAATAACTTGATACTTGGAGAAACTAGTATTTACATGGGGGTAAAATTATGTAGTAGAAGTTTGTAGGCCTTACATACCTGGAGGAATTAGATTCTTGAAAAATTTGTAGAAGGAAGTTGAAAGCCCTAGTCTTCTCCTCTTGAAACTACATTTTAAGTTTTGGGAGAATGTTTTGAGTGTTAATGAACTAAAGAGACACGTTTTAGGGATTTAATTAAGTGAAAACTAACAAATTTAGGCTTAAAAGGGTGAGAAAGGACCAAAATACCCTTTTTATTAAACTACCAAATCTATCCGTGAAATCCCTCTCATTGGTCATGGATGCACTTATGGCTCGTATATTGCCTCGTGGGTCTAGGTGTCACAAGAGTTGAGCTCCTAGAATTGGAGCTTCTAAATCACAAACGAATAGTATGACCCATCACTGCACTTACGGGTCGTAAGTCCTTTCGTACCTTCGCTCCAAATTTGGTCAAATTTTGGTTCCTCAAGACCTCTTCCCACGAGACCTACTTATGGGTCGTAGGTCAACATACGGGCTCGTCTGGTATCATGTAAGTAAACTTCCAGAAATTCTTTAGTTTTCCATTTTTTCTTGGGCACTTTCCATGAGACCATCTATGACTCGTAGTTGGATCTACAGGTTGTAAATTGGCTCGTAGAATCAGACCATTAGAAATTTCTTGTCTTTTAGTGTTCCAAGCCTGAAAACATAAAGGGTGTTACAATATCTCCCCCTTGGGATCATTCTTCCTTGAATGAAGATGAAGCTGGGGAATGTTACGCATGTGTGCTACTCATAAACTATTCTATCAACAGGAAGCTATATCACATGCCCTCAAGATTCTATACGGTCCGCTCTGTTTGCCTGTCTATTTGGGGATGGAAGACTATACTAAGATTCACCTTTTTACCAAGCCCTTTCTGAAAGGACTTCCAAAATTATGTTATGAACTAGGCTCCTCTATCTGAAATGATGGATATGGGAACCCCATGTAATCCAATGTTCTCTTCAATGTAAAGTCTGGCATAGTCCTCACTTGTATCAGTCATCTTGACAGGTAGAAAGTGAACTGACTTGGTAGTTCTGTCTACTACCACCCATATCAAATCATGTATGAGATTGGGTTAAGCCTGTTATGAAGTCTATGTTAATCATCTCCCACTTCTACTCTAGAATAATAATATTTTGGGCCACACTACAAGACCTTTAGTGCTTCACGTTAACTTGTTGGCAATTTGGTAATTTCAACACGAACTCTGCAATATCGTTCTTCATGCCCCCCTATCAATAAACCTCTCATAAATCTCTATACATTTTTGTTACACTTGTGTGAATAGAGTATCTAGCGTTATGAGCCACAGCGAGAATCCTATCTCTAAGGCCATTAACACTTGGTACACATAGTCTGCCTTGATATCTCAGGAATCCATCTCCCCCTTTTGCAAACACTAATACCATATGTTTCTAAACATCTTTTTTTCAACTGAAGGAGGATAGGATCTTGGCCTTACTTCTCTGTCACCTTCACCACTAAGGACGTGTAACGACCCAAAAATTTTCAAAAACTCCTAATGGTTGGTCTTGTATGATTTTATACTAGTCATGGTTGAGTTATGGTAGCCACGGGTTGAGTCTAAGTGGCCAAACGCAAAACGGATCATTTGGTGGCCTAGAGAGGCCGTTTGGATAGTAGATTTTGAGCTGGCATAACTTTTTATGCGGGTTGATGTGTGTGGATTTCTAAATATCAAATTGACTCTCTTTGAGTTAGCTTCGCAATGCAACTAGTTTCACTAAAGTTGGAGTTTGGATGAGAAAGTTATGGCCTAAACAGTGGGACTGCCTGAAATTCAGAAGACATAGGAGATAGGCCCTGGAAAGGGCCCAAGGCAGGGGCCACGGACCGTGAGCCTTGGAACAGTCCGTGTGGGGGTCCGTTCTATGGTCCAGTGAGTTGGGGGTGGCCAGGAACCACCCCAAAACACAAGTCATGGCCCACGGACATCCCACGGTCCGTGAGACTTTGAATGGTTCATCAAGTGGCCTGTCAAGTGGGGAAGAAGCTTGGTCTGAGTTGGGAATTGATTCTTGGGCCAAGTGTGGCTCCAAGGACCAGTACACGGTCTGTGTGAAGCCACACGGTTCATGAATCCTCCCATCAAGTAGTCCAGAAAGTCCTCCGAGAGTTCGCGTTTAAACTTTGGCTGAGTGTCATTTGATGGTGCAGTTGACGGTCTGTGTGGCAGGTTCATGAGAACTATAGCACCTCTGTTTGACTCTGCTTAGAAATTAAAAGTCCGTTTCATTAATGGTAATTTCGTGATTTAATAATTCCCTAAGCCCCTTTAAGGTATCCTAAGATCTCCTAAACCACTAAATCAAGACCCAAACTCTCATTTATCTATTCTAAGCCTCCTCCATTCACTTTGAGAATTCTAAAATCCTCTGGGCCTCCATTGAAGAAAGCTTGAAGAAACTGGGGAAGACAACCTTGACTAAGTTTGACTTTGCAATTCCTTTGGTGAAATTAAGGTATGTGGGATTTGATTCAAGGATCTTCTTTCATCCTTGAAGACCCAAGAACCCTAACCTTTTAAATTCGATTTTAAGCTTTTAATTAAGTTATGGGTTCTTCCATTATTGTTGTAGATTAGTTATGGGAATTGTGTATTGTAGTTTTTAGGTGATTTAAATCATGTTTTAAGCTTGAATTTATGAATTTTCATGGAAACCGTTGATGATTCAAAGTGCATGTCCCTTTCATGATTTAATTATGCATGGGTAACTTGCATTATGCCATATTTATGAATTTTTACGATTTATGATGAGATATCTTTCAAACTGAGAAATTAAGTTTGAATTCCATTATCCATGTTCTTGCACCTCATTCATGGCATATGCATGGTTATTGTTCAATTAGAACTCTTGATGAAACTTATGTCTTGAATGTAATGTACGACTTGTGATCACGTAGTCCCTTGTCATGGCTCTTTGAGCACCTTAGGTGATTGCACCCCCATGATATGTCTTGAATGCTTGATATGACAAGCTAATGTAGATGAGCTACTCTTATTGAATTGATATGGAATGATCATGAAATATTTTGGAAACTCTTGTTGGCCTTTGGCCTAAGTATGGACATGACTCCTGTACAATGGTCTTGATTTAACTAATGATGCATGATTTGCAAAGAAAGTAAGTCTCCCAATTTAATGTTGCATGTATATATATACGTTTTCTCGTGGGATGAGACTTAGTACCAAGGGATTGAGCCTTACCCCTTTCTGTCAAACTAATTGCCACCGTGGGTTTAAAATCCCTAGATAGGGGTTTCCATGTCATGTTATCCCTTGTCTAAAGGGATCCTTGGGTACTACTTGTCAAGTAGTCCGGATCCGAGTAGTAGCTCATTCGGGTCTTCCATATTGTCGGTTGAGGTTACATCCACGATTTATATATAATCATAGAATTGCATCTCATGCATCATGGCATAGCATATTGTTATACTACTCTTTGGCTACGTGCATTCGTTTCGTATCACTTATCCCCTTGACATATTACTTGGTCATACTATACTTGTCATATGCATTGCATGCCCGCATACTTAGTGCTTAATTGTGCTAACCCGTATTCTTGTCTACATGTTCTAACCATGTAGGGACCGGAGACGATCTTTACATTCTACTGGACAACGCTTGACTCTTGTTTGAAGACTTCACTAGTGGTGAGCCCTTTTGTTCAAGGGCAATAGCCATCGCCTAATCTAGCTTTTAGGTTATGTTATCTACTTTCTTATGTCTTGAGGGTGAGCCTCAAACTTGTCGAGGTACCACTCATCTATGTAGAGGCATTGCTAGACCATTCTAGACTCTTGTACGATTGACTTATATGTTGAATATTTGGTTATGTAAATATTTGCTTATTTAGCCTTCGATTATGATAATGCTATCTTATTATGCTTATGATATGGATGTTGGGGATTTGAATGACTATGTGCTTATGTGGTAAGTCCCATAATCCCGGTGTGCCCCCATAGTTGAATTCCCCTTTCCCGTTCCCTTAGATATTATTGTTATGTGTTACGTGAACTCATGTTTATCCCATTCCTGGAAATATCCCCAAAATTTGAGTCCCAAGTCCCGAATCCCTTAGAGCTTAGGTGTTATATGCTTAGCTTCCGTGTTTCTGAACCAATGATGTGTATAATGATGCTATGATGGCTTGATCGAGGACTTTCGGGTTCTCCTTCGCCATGTCATATCTAGGACCCCTATCCAGGTCGTGACAAAGATGGTATCAGATCCCTAGGTTTATAATGATCCTTGGAGTCCAACATGCCGTATCGATTAGAGTTTTGTTCATGGGTGTGATGCGCGCCATGTCTATGAACAAGAGGCTATGATGACGTTCTAGGAAATTGTCTCACTTCATTTCTTTCTTATGTCGTGCCAGGAGATCTTATGATGAGTCTCTAAACTTTGGTATTGTCATTCTTTCAGAAAATACCTCCAAGAAGAGCTCCCCTTCCCCGTCCGGCTCTGGAAGTTAAGGAAATGGATCTTCGAGCACCGGTTGAGGAACAGGTGACCCATGCTAAATTTTGCAATGTTGTATCCATGTTGGCCCAAAGTTGTGGCCAACCAAGCTCGACCCATCAACCCGGCCAATGTCACTACTTCGGCTTCATGGGTGAGGGACTTTACTAGTATGAACCCTTTGGAGTTTTACGCTTCTAAGGCCGATGAGGATGCTCAAGAATTTGGGGATGAGCTTACCAAGGTGTTGTCAATTATGGGCGTAAGTTCGGAGGAAAAGGCGGAGTTGGTGGCTACCCAACTCAAGGATGTTGCTCAAGTGTGTTATGGTCAATGGCTCACGGAAAGGGTGATTGATGTGAAAGTTTGTTGGGAGGAGTTTAAGATGGCTTTTCTTGATCAGTTCTTCCCACTTGAGCTTAGGGAAGCTAAGATGACCGAATTTATCAACCTTTGTCAAGGCTCCATGACGGTGAGGGATTATGCCCTTAAATTCACAAAATTCTCTAAGTATGCTCCTACACTTGTTTCGGATCCCCGTGCAAGAATGCACAAGTTCATATCGGGTGCCTCAGATTTGGTTGTGAAGGAGTGTCGTACAACTATGCTTATAAAGGAGATGGATATTTTGAGGCTCATAACCTACGCCGAAAAAATTGAGGGTGAAAAGATGAAAGATAAAAGGGTGCATGAGGCGAAGAGGGCCCAACTTGAGGGTGGGTTCCCAAATGTAAAGGTTGGTGGATTTGACCGTTTACAACAAGGCCAAGGGTCTAATGTGGGATTTGCTACTAAGGTTCTTCCTCCTAAGGTACAAGTTGTGGATGGTCCTCGGGTTCCTCGTTATGCTCATTGTGGTTGAAGTCATTTGGGGGTATGTAGACAAGTCACGGGTGCTTGCTTCGGGTATAGTAGCTTGGACCACTAGATTTCAAATTGCCCAAAGAATGTGAAAAAGGACCAAGTTGCTCCTGGTGGTCAAGGGCCACCAAAGGCTCCAGTTGGTGGTGCTCCAAGGAATAATCGGTTTTGCTCTTCATGCCCGTCAAGAAGTGGAGGAATCTCCGAATGACGTCACGGGTATGTTAAAAATCTTTAACTTTGATGCATATGCTTTACTTAATCCGGGTTACAATTTATCTTTTGCGACTCCTTTGTTGGCTACTAAGCTTGGTGTGTGTTCCAAAACTTTGAGAGAGCCTTATTCCTTGTATACTCCCGTGGGTGACTCTATTGTGGCCCAGAAGGTGTATGGGGGTTGTCCCGTGTCAGTTTTGCATAAGGTGTTTCTTGGTGATCTTGTAGAGCTTGAAATATATGATTTTGATGTCATCTTTAGGATAGATTGGTTGCATGTATCATATGCCTCTATTGATTGTAGAACTAGGCGGGT